>VNJQ01003258.1:0-43227 GCA_008042515.1 Drosophila truncata | reverse complement strand
GGTTTTTGGTCAAAAACTATTACTTGGACAATATTAGGAATATTTTTAAATGTCTCCCGTTGCTTTTTAGTTACGGTTACCTGTTGTTTATTTAAATTATCTTATGAACAAATTCAAATTAATGTTGGCGGGAAGCAGGAAGATAACGATAGGTTCCAAGCCGATGTTTTTTGAGACGGCGTAATGATCATACGCGTTCACCAGAACAACATGATCACCGATCCCTGAGGGATCAGTAATCAGTGATCATGTTGTTCTGGTGAACGCAACCACTGATTACTAACCCATCAGTGATCATTGATCATGTTGCTCTGATGAACGCCACCAATAACATAATAATATAATTTTGAATAAAATGTTTGTTAATGTTTAAGAATACATTCTTAATTACTACAATAGTTCTTATTAACATTTTTTATGCAGAAAGTCTCTGTGGAAAGATCCTCTCATATGCAAACACTTACATATTTATTAACCATTAAAAATTTTTACATAAACGTTTTTTATTTATAATTTAACAAAAACAAACATACCATATTATTTACATTTTTATTAAAAGAAAATGAAAATAGAAAAGAAAAACTTTATTTATTATTATTGAATATTTGTTCTTGTTGTAGAATAAAGGCTTATAGACAGCGGTCGATGAAAGCCTTGACCAGGGGGATCAGTTACTACTTTTCTTAACATTCTTTTAGGGGTTAGTATAATTTCAATTAAAATTTGTATAAGGAAAATATGGAAAAATATTTGATATAGTTACGGTTTATATTACTTATTCTTTACTGTGTAGAAGAGAAGAAAAATATCGATGATTCCCAGCAAAACATCGATGTTACCGATGTTTCGAAAACATCGATGTCATCGATGTTTGCATCGATGTTTCTCCACCTCTAACTCTGGCCGAGACCGACAAAAATTGTAAAAAGTTTTGTTGTGGCTACGTTTGCAGTGCGCCCAGCCCAGAGGCATCCATTCCACTCCAGCTGATGTGTGACTGAATTGCATTCGAACTCTTGGATTTTCCACCGGTGCAACAGAATCCACTTCCACCCACTGTCCCCAGAATGATTGGAGCCAGAATCCGAAAGCTCGGGCCCTGCGTGGCCCTAGTTGCGGTGAGTCGACGTGTTCCATTCTGTCCGGTTCTCGGTTACCGATACTCGGATTCTCCGCACAAAGTGCGGCGGCGGCGGGTTTAAGGTGGCGGGCGGCATGCGAAGTTCGGCGAGCGGTAAAGTGAAAAATTTACCACGCCGCCCACGTACTTGTTGTTGTGGCATTCCGAGTTGCGCTCTCTTCCTTATCTCCACGTCCCATTCCAGGTTCTACAGCTGCTCCATCAGGCAGCGCCAGCAGATGCGGGAGCCGTTCCCATGACCAGTGACAACATCGATATGACTCTCGGTAAGAACCGGCATCGCGATATCGCCAACGACACGGGCTGCAGAAAATCAATTAAGTGACTTGTTGGGGTATTGACGTGTCGCAAAACACAAAAATCAGTTAATCATGTCAATTTCGGGCTTGTTAGCGTGGTAAATTCGGTTTTTAGTACAGCCCTTGAAATTAAAATGTATTCTGGGGAACGAAAGCATATATTTTTCCAGAAAACTAGAATTAGTCATCGGTGAACTCGCAACAGACCTTATTGCAGAGATCGTTCTTGCAAGATCCTCAAAATTGACCAATTTTGTATTAAAATTTTTCGAAGTAAACTAGAAACAAACAAGTATTGTAAGAAATTGTAAAACTGGGAAATGTACCCCCAATTGTTTTACATGACTTTTGTTTAAATCGTCAGACAGTACAAGCTGAGCTCGCGAACAGTTGTATTCATTGTTTATTTACTTTAGAATACTAAAATAAATAACGTTGTTATATCGCTTTTCTTTTGTAACTGATATTGTGAAGGAAAAAACTCGAAGCAATAATAATAATAATAAATTGATTCAGAGAAGAAATCACCCCTTTAAGGATCCCTTCTGGTTAGTTTTGTCAACAAAAATTAAAAATGTGCACTTTTCGATAGCTACAAGTGTCAAATCTAAACTTTAAACCCGTTTTCTGGAAAACTACATTTTCATATTTCATATCTCAGTCAATTTTTAACGAATCTTAATTATTAATAAATACTCTCCACGGAATGACCTACAATTACATGGAAAGCTTAATACTTTAGATTTTCTATCGACAAAAATGTGAAGAAAATGTTCAGAAAACACGAAATTAAATTTTCCAACCGCCGCAATTTTTCTATTTTTTAACCAAACTCTTACTAAATAGGAAAATAGTTTTATTTTTCGAATCAGACTCTTTGTACGACCTGTAGAAGGGCCACCAGCAGGGTTCCTACTTACCGCCTGTGTCGTGCTTCCGGAAATGCTTCAAAATTTTTAAAATTTCTACAAAATCATTTTTAAAGTATTAGAAATATACCTGGAAAGTTTCGAGACTATGTTTTTTTCTTGGTAAAAAAAAAATTTTTTTTCTCAAGAAAGCCTATTTATTGACACAACTAATGGACAGAATGGACCCTTAAGAATATAGCGTTGATTCAGGGAAATTATTTTGAATACACCTTAACGTAAACCAAACCTTGATTGGTTTTAAAACCTTGTCAACATTTTGTGTGTCCGGAAAATGATTACAATACCCAAAGGAAAATACATTTTTTTATCTTATCTTGCCTCCGAATGAGTAACATTAAGTTGTTAGCTAAGACAACTTTAATCTAATGTTACGAGTCGGTAATAAAGTTGGTAATACCATTAGTTTTTAGATATAACTAATTCTCTTATGCTGCAAACCGAAATCTTTAGAAGGAAAATACAAAATTGCAACCCTAGATATTTCGCTGTGATGGGTCCCAATACCCTTTTGTTCTCCTTATCACACACACACAAACTCTGGTGCTTCCACATTAAAAACACGCTTTATTTTATTCCAGCGTCTAATGAATTGGTTTTCCTTAATTTTTATGCGGAGTGGTGTCGGTTTAGTAATATTTTAGCGCCTATATTCAGTGAAGCGGCAGATAAGGTGAGTCCAAAGTATAGGTAGCTTATAACTGAAACGAAAAAGCGGCTACTAAAGTCTCTGTTACCTTATTGGATTAACAATTAATGCAATACCGTAACGAAAGAGTTGGGCTTACACAGCAAATGAAATAACGCTTTCTTGCAGATCAAGGCCGAGTTCCCAGAAGCCGGTAAGGTGGTGCTAGGCAAGGTTGATTGCGACAAGGAAACTGCGATCGCGTCCCGGTTTCACATCAACAAATATCCAACCCTGAAGATCGTCCGGAATGGGCAGCTCAGCAAGCGCGAGTACCGAGGCCAGCGTTCAGCGGACGCGTTCCTCGAGTTCGTTAAGAAGCAGCTTGAGGATCCCATTCAGGAGTTCAAGTCTCTCAAGGATCTAGAGAATCTCGATTCAAAGAAACGCCTCATCCTGGGCTACTTTGACCGCAGAGATCAGCCCGAGTATGATATTTTCCGCAAGGTGGCAACCAATCTAAAGGAGGACTGCCAGTTCCATGTTGGCTTCGGGGACGCCGCTCAGGCCATGCATCCTCCTGGTAAAGTCGAGACGCGAGACGTATTGACCTGCACCATAAGACACTTAGAGATTCTCCTTCTCTGCTTTTAGGCACACCGATCATAGTATTTAGGCCCGATGTGGCTTTGTCTCATGAAAACGATGAAACCTACACGGGATCCCTGCAAAATTTCGACGAGCTTAAGATTTGGATTCAGGAGAAGTGTGTGCCGCTGGTGCGTGAAATAACGTTCGAAAATGCGGAGGAACTAACCGAGGAGGGACTGCCGTTCCTGATTATGTTCCATCGGCCGGACGATCACAACTCCATCAAGGACTACAAGTCCATCATTGAACGTCAATTGTTGGATGAGAAACGTAAGATGGAAAAAGAGTGCTTACTTACTTTACTTATCTTATCCCCTTATGCATATACAGAGAATGTCAACTTTCTGACGGCTGATGGCAAGCGATTCGCCCATCCACTGCATCACTTGGGGAAATCTGAGGACGACCTGCCCCTGATCGCCATCGATTCCTTCAAGCACATGTATCTTTTTCCACACTTCAGCGACATGTATTCGCCGGGCAAGCTGAAGCAGTTCCTCCAGGATCTCTACAGCGGCAAGCTGCACCGGTAACTATAAAAGCCACACCACCAAGTTATTCCAAGTTATTACGATTCTGCCTTGCATTCCAGGGAGTTTCATTATGGGCCGGATCCCACGAATGAGATACAGCCTGATGTCCACAGCGGCAAGGGTACCTCACCTCCCGAGTCAAAATTCAAGGAACTTGGACCATCCAAGCATCGCTACACCCTACTAGAAAAAGATGAACTGTAATATTATTATGTATATGCAAAACAAAAAGTAATAATATTAAAAAAAAATTATAAAAACATTCCCCCAGAGATAAATTTTGATTTTAGAATTGGATCTATAATAGAGTGGCATTTTTTGTAGAGTAGAACGGGGGAAAAAAATATATCTATAATCTTTTTAAATATATAATCTATTTAATTTAAAGAAAACAAATCTGAAATTAATCATAACTAAGCCATAAATGCACTATGTTATGTTTGGAAAGCGTTTTCGTGTTTTTATTGGTTTCTAGGGACGGACTCCTTTGACTGCGTAGCACTAAAATTGCCTCGAGTTTGTAAATCCAACGCTCCCACTGCTAATATATGTACATATATTCCAGAGCATTTCTCGAACTTTTCGCCTGCGGCACAATCTATACAAATTACAGTTCAGAGAGGGGAAAACCAAGCGTATCGTGTATATACACTCATGGACAATATAATAGGTGTGTTTTTTTTTCATTTTTAACTTTTTATTTCCAATTCATATAATCTCCAATCTCAACAAATCAACATTTTTTCAAAACTTATATTAATTGTCTTTAAACAAAAAGTAACAAAGGTTTCACAAACCCTTTCACAAACAATTAAAATAAATTTCTCCTTAAATCCTCCAATTTTGGTTGGACACAATAATAGGTGTACGAAGATAAATGCTTAAATTAAATTAATATTTCACTATGTTTGGTCTTTTTTTATATTAAACTAAGTATTTGGCAGCTAATAGCCGGTATATCCGCTATTATTTTGCAGGACTTTCTCCATTCGTCTTGGCATGGAGGATATTAACTTGCGAAATGTTCCAATTGGAATATTGTACCATGCTCTTTGGATAATATCCCAAAGTTTTTTATTTTGACATAAAGTCTTTTCCTCTCTTCCTCTCTTTTGAGTTCACCCCAGCGATTCTCGATGGGATTGAGGTCCGGGGATTGACTTGGCCACTCAAGAACATCCACACTTTGCTCTCGGAACCAATCCTTTACTATCCATTATCCTGCTGGAACTTCCATAAAAGTGGCATATTATTCTCGGCATATGGTAGCATCACCGTCTCCAATATATCTTTGTAAACAAATCTGTCCATTATTCCGTCAATGCGATGAATCGGACCAACACCATACCATGAAAAGCTGCCCCATACCATTAGGCTACCACCTCCATGTTTCACAGTCTTATATGTGTATTTAGGATCAAATTCTTTGCCTTCCGGACGACGAACATTCCTAATGGCATCATTTCCGAATAAATTTATTTTGGTTTCATCACTCCAGATGATATTACGCCATTTCTTCTCACCCTCTGGTCCGCACCAGGTTCTACGATCTAATGCAATTTTTTCTCATCTGTAAATTTGCCGACCGAAGCAAAGAAACCCTGCGAGCAATCCTACCTGGTAGGTTTGATATTGCCAATCGTCGCCGAACGGTCCGTGATGACACAACATTCCCAATTTTATTGGCAACCGTCCTGGAAGACTTGAACGGGTCGCGTTTAACCGACTGAACCATGTGATCGTCGGTCTTAGATGATAATTTTTTAGGTGCTCCCCGACTTTCATCTATTTTTTCCGGTTTCAAGGCATTGGTTACGAAGTTTTGAGAACGTTTCATTAGCATGGCAATGGATTTATACGTTTTTCCTTCATCTCGGAGTCGTCAAATGAGCCTTCTCTCCTCCGCACTGCAGTGACGCCCACGGGCAAACCAAAAAACAATTTGAATGGTCAATTAAGTCCTTATTTGGGTATATTTTCCTAATACCTTACCTTGTGCAACCAAATAATTGTACTTATAAGTAACAGGTTAATGTTTTGGTTCATACACCTATTTTATTGACCAGCCGAAATTGCAGTCTCATCAAAAAAACTATCCACAATTTTTCCCAGAAGCTTATTAATTCCGGGAATTCACCAAATTCGTACCGAAACAGTGTGACCATATTAAAAAGTATCGCTTCCATATTAAATGTTATGTTTATATCGATTTAAATCGATATTACAAAAAAAATACAAATTCACACCTATTATATTGTCCATGAGTGTAGATGAGTTTTATATATACGATTTTATTTGTATGTATCATATTAGTTACAGTTGTTAAATTAGATTACATATATAAATGTGTAATTGTATTCTAGGTCGAAACGAGCGATAACCGGACCATCCATTGCGTGTGTTTCTGTGTGTGTGTGTTGGTTTGGCGACAAATCGGTTGAAAGTAATTATGCACTGGCATTTGGATTTTGCTCTGACGTAAATTAAAAGTACATTAAAAGAGAGTACTCGCTACAATTAATACGTAAATGTGAAAAAAATGTGCTCCGCCCTCCAATCGCACCCGGTTAGTAAGGCCTAGAGCGCATGCCGCCATCGTTGCGCATGGGCCCCCCGCCATCGCGTCTGTTACCACCTCCGCCGCGGCCACGTCCTCCGCCGCCACCTCCTCCTCCGCCGTTGTTGTCATTGTAGCGCGAGTAGCCGCCGCCGCCTCCACCAGAGTTGCCTCCGCGGTCTCTATTCTGATATCCACCACCGCCGGATCCGCGATCGTTGCCACGGTCATTCATACCGCCGCCGTAGCCTCCTCCGCCACCGCCGCCTCCGTAGCCACCACCGCCACCGCCGCCAGAGCCATCTTCATCGCCCTTTGGCGTCTTGCAGCTACAAAAAAAAAAAAAGAAACAAACGATAAGCTTCACTGCCAATAAGACATTTTCAAGTCCTGCTTACCGGTTGCACTCGTTGCGCCAGGCAAAGTTGGTGTTGTTGCAGCTATTGCACTTCCAGTCGCCGTCACGCGGCTGCACATTGCCGCCCCCGCCGCCACCACCTCCTCCTCCACCGCCGCTGCGGTCGAAGCGATTACCACCTCCTCCTCCGCCGCCGCCACCACCTCCTCCGCGATCAAAGCGGCCACCGCCGCCGCCGCCACCAGGACCACCACCACCACGGCGTCCACCAAAGCCACCGCGACCGCCGCCGCCTTTGTTCCAGTTGTTCTGGCGCTGCGCTAGCGACACCTTGATCGTACAGCCGTTAAAATCGCGGCCGTCGAACCATTCGATGGCGGACTGAGCGGCATTGGTGTCATCGTAGGTCACGGTGGCCTCTCCCTTAGAGGCCCCGGTCTCCTTATTCTTGTAAAGCCAAATTTTAGGCTTCATTGTGCGCTTGTCCTTCTGCAAAGGCACAAAAATGATGTTGGTTTAGACAAAGGGAAAGTGTTACATGACAATTAAAATGTATGAGCGTTATGTGTTTTTGTAGGACAACGGTTACCTTGATGATGCCAATGGCACCGAAGTGCGTCTCAATATCATTTTCGGTGGCATTCGGGTCCATGCCAGAGACAAAGATTGTGTCCTCCTGGGTGATCATGTCCCCGCCGCTGGAACCGCCGCCACCTCCACCGCCGCCGCCGCTCGAGTATCCACCGCCGCCGCCGGGTCCTACAAAAGCGAATGGGATGTTAGAAAGCGCTGACAGAGGGCAGGGCATAGCTTATAGAATGGAACTGCGGATATATTCGGATTTTGCGAAATTTTTTGTATCTCTCATTTTTGGTCTCATTTTTCCCTTTTCTTTTGTTTATTATTAATATTTTTTCGTAATACCTCAACGCAACGAAGATAAAGACGCCCCTGCAAACACCTTGCATCGCATCATTGGAATATTCCTTAGGTTATAATATAGAAGCGATGAAAACCAGAATTTTTAGGCGTGTGTATATATCAAGAAACCTTATGGTAGTCACAGGGAGGAGACATGGGTAGACGACACTTGTGATTTTAACATTGTGTTGTTCTTCGTTTTTGCCGGCTACAAACACACCCAGTACGCAGAACAGGAAAATAATACCAATAACCTTGAATTGCCAGGATGGAGAGGAGAGAGAACGATATAACGAGAACCCAACCGACCGATGCACCTCTTATAAAAGCCTTAATTACGCACAGCAGCATTATTGCACAGAAATATTTGTAGCTTAAGTAACCTTTCCTGGCGGACCGAGCTCCGTCTGGAGATCGACAAGATACACACTATAACACACACTCTATAAAGATAGATATATACGAAAAAATTGTAACCACACATTGGATTCTGTGATTCATATGATTTTCTTTCGGTTTAGGCTTTGGAATTTCAATTTAAACTCTGTTTCTGTTTGTTCTGTTTCTGTTCTAATCAGTTTTTTTGGGTTCAATATGTAGAAAAATATATTTGGTATACATTACTCGATATGAATTGCAAAATGATTTGCATTATTTTTACCTTTGTTGTAGCTGTCCTTGCTGGCGCCTCCATTTCTAAAAGAGGATATTGAATAACTTATTTAATGCTTTAAATTTGGTTGTTGTTGTTTGTAGTATGCAGTATGGTGAGGTGGTATACGCCTAGGAACCCCTCTCAATCGAATACAAATACATATGTATATCGTGTTCGGACCCTAGAGGACTCCAGTCCAGCACAGTTTAATCAGTGACGGCCGTAGCATTTTTCCATTCAGAGTTCCACAACAAGAAAGGTCACTGATCAAAGTGCTCTGGAGGATTATAGGATAAACACTTAAACATCTAATTGATACATGTATATAGGCACAGAAGCGAAAGGGACGGCAAGAGGACGGCATACTCTCGGTGTCTGCGATCTGTGATGACTAAGCAAAACCGGGACCGGTTAGCCCCGATCAATCATCATCAGTCGGGGACACAGTGTCCATTTACAGTATCGTTAATAATACTAAACTTAAAACAAGAACTATTAATGGCTAACTCCACCTCTTAATCAGTCAGGAAATAAAGATTATATATTATAATTTTCATTCGTAACGTTGCGCCCATTTTTATACCCTTGCAGGGTATTATAATTTCAGTCAGAAGTTTGCAAAGCAGTGAAGGAGACATTTCCGACCCTATAAAATACATATATTCTTGATCAGTCGATCAAGCCATGTCCGTCTGTCCGATTATACGCAAACTAGTCCCTCAGTTTTGAAGCTATCTGAATGGAACTTGGCAGGTAGTCTTCTATATGCTATCACTCCTACATAAGTCGGAATGGGCCGGATCGGACGACTATATCACATAGCTCATATAAGAACGATTGAAACAATTTAAAAAAAAAAAAAAAAAAATTAAAACTGTCGGTTTTCAACATATAATCACCAAATTTGATATTTGGCCATTTATTATTATTCCACAATTTCGTATTAAATTTCATGAAAATCGGACGACTATATCCTATAGCTGCCATAAAAATATCAGGAACAGTAGAAACGATCGTCAAAACATTAAAAAAAAATTATAACTTTGCTGTTTCTCAACATATTTTCATCAAACTTGGGATTTCGTCATTTAATATTATTATTTCAGAATTTCGATTTAAATTTCAAAAAAGTCGGACGACTATATCCTATAGCTGCCATAGGAACATCAGGGAAATAATAGAAAAAATCATAACTCGGTCGTTTTTCATCAAATTTGAGATTCGGCCAGTCTTTATTGTTTTAGAATTTCGTTTTTAATTTCAAAGTTAAATTGCAATCTGCAAGGGTATATAAACTTCGGTAAGCCGAAGTTAGCTTCCTTTCTTGTTACTTGTTCCTTTAAATAACATTTTTGTAGATCAATAATTTAGTATCAATATTTAAAAACATTATATCTTTAAGTCTTAACCCTAAAAAATGGAAAATAGGTTTAAAACCGTAGCTAAGATCATACATAATATGTATATATATATATATGTGTACAGAGGCTCTCAAAATAATAGCAATGCTGCGAATTGCAAAGTTGAATTATGCAAAAAAAAAAATAATGTATAATATAATAATGAAATATTATTATTGTTGAAATTGTTGAAAATTAAACGCTTTTTTAGTCATTGATATTTGTTATAAAGTATTAAAATAGTAATTATACTTCTTATTTCGATTAAGCAACGAATATAATTAACCAAAACAAAAGGGAACCAAAATCAATAAAAGAAAAGTATATATGCAAAGAGTACTTCTATTATTTTGAGAATAGCTGTTTCATAGAAATATGCAATACTTAAAATATAATAGAGAAACATTAAACATGAATGGGAGATCGATATTATTTAGAACCACACAATCTTGTCTTTCGAAATTAATTATATACGCTTATTTATTAATTTAATGCTTTTGAATGTTGTCAATCATGTCATATACTCGTATTCGTTTTTTTTTACTTCCGTTTGGATATTCTTAGTTAATATGATTCACTTTTGAATGCATAACTTAGGCACTTTAAGCTATTACATGTCATGAGTTTTAACGCTTTATAGTTAATCCTTGAATATTTGAAGGCGTTTTCATATGTTATTTTTTTTTTTTTTAATTATGCGTGTGTGACAGAATGTTCGAATAATGAAGGTGTTCATGCACGTGTAACGAAGACAAATTATTTAATTGGTTGGACTTCTCTACAAGTTTTTAAGTTTCATGTTTTCTTTTTTTCAGGGAATACCATTCATTTACTGGACCAATTGTCGGGGTTTTGTGTGTTGGAAATTAGAATCAAATAGTTGCAGCAAATAGATTATAATCAAATAGTTGCAGCGAATAGATTATAATACGTTTTCCCCAAAGGCGATTTACGAGTTTTATATATATTTACCAAATGGATACATTTTGCTTCGTTTTTAAAAACCATTTCGTTGTTTCGAGCGTTGTGTTCCTCTAAATATTTGGAATTAATTCGAACCATGTGTGCGCTTTGAAAATAATATATGTATGCAACATGAATAATAAACAATACAGAGCGGCAGACGAATTCGAGACTCGGATATTACATATTCTCATGCCGAGGTATTTCTTTGACTCTTTTTATCATTTGATACCTTCTTCTTCGAATTACATTTACATTTACAATCCAATTCGACTTTTTTATCGCTAGGCGGGTGCTCTGCTATGCTCTGTCAATACACATTTTACATTTAGGCTTTGAGTCTGTTTCTGTTTCGAGTCATTGGCTTGGCTTTGTCGAATAGGCTGGTTCAGTAAAGGGTTAATTTGTACACTTTTCTTATAAATCTGGTGTTACCCGCCGTGGAACGCTACCCAAGATCTCTATACCGACTTAAGTGGTAAATGTTAATAACATACCCGTATGAGTTGCCTCTGTCGTTCCATGAGCCTCCGCCGCCACCGCCGCCGCCAGAACCACGATGACCACCGGAATCATAACCTTAAACATAAATGTGTCGATTGAGCACCATTCGAGGTCGGGAGCTTCGTCAAAATCTTACCACCGCCCTGTTTGCTGTAGTTTGGAGGTGGTTCGTTGTAGTTACCAGTTTTATTTGGCTGTTGTTGGTAGTTCGGTGGGGGGACAGCGAAATTATTATATCCCTGCCCGGCACCACCGCCATAGCCGCCACCTACGGTGCACATATTTCAGACATTTTCACGCCATCAATGCGTTATTTGGGGGCTGTACTTACGGTCCATGTTTAATTAACAGTTGCAACAGTCTTTTTAAAGAAATATTTTCACGATTTGCAGGAGCAAAACGTTTTAACAAAATTTCCGAAATGGATTTTCGTAGCGTCAGTTCAGTACACTTTTAATCTAAAATGGCGTGTGATAGAGTTGCAAAAACTTCGATCTTACTATCGATACTTCCGATGCTCTTTATGACGATACATCGTATTTTAGGTCGTTTTTGGCATGATAGAATTATACGAGTATAAAGTAGTCCCGTCGGCAAAAATAAGTACCGGTTTAGCGTAAATTCGACTGAAATGTACAATATTCGTAGAAACATAACCTGCCACCTCCATTAAGGAATAAGCCCTAGCTGTCAAAAAAGCACCAAATCCGAATGATTGAGAGCCGACACGACTGCCTTATATAATGCTATGGTTTTCGGTAGGATTTATGCAGCATTTATTTATGTAAGCGGCAAAAAACGTATAAAAAAATTTGTGTTATTTTGAAAGAAATGCTATAAAATAAATTATTTGTCTACGTTTCCAACGATAGTTCGATGTTTGACAACATCGATACCTTCACCATGTTTTTTCCGCTGAAACTTGCGGAAATAATCCAGTGATGTGAATAGCCGAATTCCATGCGGCACTTTCCAGCACTACCCTACATGCAGCCCTGTAATGATTGTTTATATTCACGGAACTTTTGGATGAAAGTCGATCAGCTGTTCGGGTTTCAAAATTTAGCTGGGTGTTTACGTGGAATTTCTACTCGAAATCTAATAAATAAATCATCATGATTGAGATCACAGACCTGCAAAGTAAGTTGCCGCTACGGCAAGTAGAGGCTCAAGCTTGTCCACTGACCACACGCACCCACTTCGAACCTCTCCACAGAAATTGGCATCGGCTTGGCTGGCTTCGGCATTTCATTTCTGTTCCTCGGCATGCTGCTGCTGTTTGACACAGGCTTGCTCGCTATAGGCAATGTATGTAACGCCGCACTTTTGCACCTGGCCAATGGGGCTAACTAACGAGCTGCATCTCTCCTTCCACAGATCCTATTCATATCGGGCCTGGGCTGTGTGATCGGCGTGGAGCGCACCCTGCGCTTTTTCTTCCAGCGGCACAAAGTCAAGGGAACTACAGCCTTCTTTGGAGGAATCGTCTTCGTTCTGATGGGCTTCCCCATCATTGGGATGATCATTGAGTCCTATGGATTCTTTGCACTGTTCAGGTTCGCAAAGTTATATATTTAGATTAACATTTTCCACTGTCAATAGCTTTTGTTAGAGACACTCAACGCACTAGCCGCGCTTTTTTTTATCGCCTTTCTGCGTGTGCTTAATTATTAAGCTTGCTAAATTCTATGCCTTTTTAGATAGTTTTTGGGTTCAGAGGCTAGTTTAGTTAAATTCAGCTGCAAGGGAAACCCACAACCACTCATTCTCCCTGACAACTACAGCACCAAAGACATAACACTATGCCTTAACAAACATTATACTGAAAAACTGGACTGAACAGACTACGAAGATAAACTAGCCAATAGTACAAACAACTCTCTCGAAACACGACCCTCAACAGACAACAACAAATATTAATAAATACGCCTAGGCCACACGTCTATCATCCCTATCAAGCACCTGCCTCTACTGCAACATCTCAGCATTAGGCATAAAACACATCCTAATTGACTGCACTGCACTCTCCCACCCCAGAACCACATCCTTTTCGCACGAAAAAAAAAAATCTAACTCCTTGCTAATCCAACAGCAGCTAACTCAAACCAAATCCTCTCCTTCCTCCGCAATTCAATTCTTACCTATACACAAAATATAGTCCATAAATAAATTTGTAACAATAAGTAGGCTAATAGTTTAAACAATTTGCTAGCTTCATATAAATAAATAAATCAATTGAGGCAACTAGGTTCTTTATACTGTGCCGTTTTCGAAGCTGATACCTTGTCCAGCATTAAGTTGATAGAGTTCAAGTCCTGAAATACCGCGCTTTTGGAACAAAAGTGACCAATTATTTAAAAAACTACCTAATCTTTCGTACATTTCAATATTATAAGAAATTGCTTGAAATAGAGTTGTGAGAACCTCTCAAGGCCCGACCAGGAACGATATATTGTTTGAATATGAGTGAAATGACAATACAAGTCTTTTTTAATTTAAGTCTATCTAGCTCTTTCGTGATATTTCGCTGCCTAGTTACAAATTAAGAATGTTTATACCTTACTTTTCTTGCACCCATTTACACATAGTGTTGACTTTATAAAATACTAATTACTAATTAATTAATTTTACAGCGGCTTCTTCCCGGTGGCCATAAATTTCCTTGGGCGAGTGCCAATTCTAGGATCGTTTTTCAATTTACCATTTATGCAACAGGTAAGCGGACAGCATGCTTAATGCTTAAGTTCACCAACAACCATCATCATTTCATCGCGCTATCGCCACGGACAACCTCGAGCACACATCTCTTGTCACAACGAGAAATCCCACTTAATAAACACAGGAACGGGTTCCCTAAACAACTAAGCGGAAATTCGATTTCATAGCGAATTTTGGTTTTAATCTAAGCTATGTATTTCAACATTTACAAGTCCAAAGAAAGTGAGTAGTGGGCGCGGCACAATTAGTGGTTCTTGTTCCAGTCCTCCCGTTCCTCGCGCTCCTTGACCACCTCGTTCAGGTAGGGCTCCAAGTACTTAACATCCTCTTCGTACTTGGTCCACTGCTCTTTGGGCAGGATCGTCTTGGTCATGGACAGGTGCAGGGCGCGCATGATGCGGTAGTTGCGCTCATCGTACAGCTTGCGGGGCAGGCGACGGACGGCCTCCTTCACGTCCTCGTTCTCGTACAGACAGTCGTCACGGTGCAGACCTGGAATAACCAATGAATGGATGATTCGCCCAAAACGATCGCGTGCTCTGCTCCTTACCGTACTGATTGAATCCAGACAGATTGTAGGCCCATCGTCCCAGGTTGGCTGCGGGGTTGGAAAGAAAAATTCGCGTTATATATTTACGTAATCAGTGTGGAGCACAACAGCCCGTTGAACAACGCAGTGATGAAAGGAGCCAGGGAATTCCTTTTTTTTTCTTTTGAATACTTACACAAAACCGCTGGACCTCTCCTGGCAATGTAGCTCGACATTATTTACGTTGAACGAGGGAAAATTTTGATAAATCGAACGTTTGTCTTTTGCTTTTAGGTATGACAGCTGGCTGCAGCTAGAGGTGCGAGTCGGGCGAGTTATCGAATGCAATCTCTAAACTATCGAATCGTTAGGGTTATGTTGAAGAAGTCTGTTCACCGTTTTATTCTATTCATTTTTCTTTTCCCATAAGTTTAAACTTGACTCTTTATATATTTTATTTAAACAAAGATGGTCTCAATTTTTCTCTTTTCTTTTTAGATTGTCCAAAAACTTGGTGGGGACGGCAACCGAACAACGGTGTAAAATATCTCTAGAACGTATCATAAATTTACAAAGACTTGTTTGTGTAAAAAAGTTAATAAATTCAAATAAAAATCTTGTAAATCCATCTTTATTGGTCGAATTATAAAAGTTTACTTTGATACATATTAGAATTTTTATTGTTTTTGTTATAAAAAAATGCAAAAAAATCGAACAAGCGAAACAAACAATAAAAATAGGGTTTGTTTTTACTTACAAATATACCATAATAAATTATTTACTTTATATTTTAATTAAAAAATATTAAGCTAATTATCTTTTTAAAAATGTCTGACTCAATATGAGAGTCACTGGATTCAAGGCGCCTGGCAATTTACTAAAGTAAATTTCAAGAAAACCCATTCATTATACACTGACGAGCAAAACTGTAATACGGGTTCAATATTCTATCTTCAAAGGTATCTGTATCTTTTGTTCTAATTTATGCATGTTGAAAATCTTGTTTTATTGGTTGATTCAAAACTACTGTTTCTTTAAAATTTGAAGCCATTTAATAATAAGAGAAAACAAGAAAGGAAGCTAACTTCGGCTTACCGAAGTTTATATACCCTTGCAGATTACAATTGAGCTATGTTATTAAAAACGAAATTCTAAGATAACTTTAAATGGCCGAATCTCAAATTTGATGAAAATATGTTGAGAAACAACCGAGTTATGATTTTTTCTATTATTTCGGTGATGTTCCTATGGCAGCATTAGAATATAGTCGTCCGATTTTCGTGAAATTTAAATCAAAACTCTGGAATAATATTAAGTGGCCAAATCTAAAGTTTGATGAAAATATGTTGACAAACAGCGAAGTTATAGCTTTTTTTTTTCAAAAATTTTGCCGATTGTTCCTACTGTTCCCGATTTTTCCTATGGCAGCTATAAGACATAGTCGTCCGATTTTCATGAAATTTAATACGAAATTCTGAAACAATAATAAATGGCCAAATATCAAATTTGGTGATTTTATGTTGAAAACTGACAAAGTTAAAATTTTTTTCCCAAAATTTTACCGATCGATCCTATGGCAGCTATATGATATAGTCGTCCGATCCGGCCCGTTCCGACTTATGTAGGAGTGAGAGCATATAGAAGACTACCTGCAAAGTTTCATTCAGATAGCTTCAAAACTGAGGGACTAGTTTGCGTATAAACGGACAAAATTATAATACCCTGTAAGGGTATAAAAATGCCAAATACAAATGTAAAAAAAAGTCAAATATTTCAGTTTCTCACTGTAGTTGTTTTTTAAGCAATATTTTTATTAAAATTTTGTAAAATTATTCTCCTAAGTGTTCTGGCATATTCTGACTATAGCGTTGCACTAATTCGGGGCGATAGCATCCCATGCGTCCTTTCATATTTTTACAAGTTTCATCATTCCACTTAGAGAAACTTCATGTTTTGCCAATTGCGATTTCAGATGAGTCAATAAATTTTTCGATTGGGTTCATATCCGGAGACTATTTTGGCTACTTCATGGACTGAAATTTTTCTTTTAATATAATATATATATATATATAATTTTTCTTTTAATATATATAATATGACTGGATTGTTGGATGCCTAGTCCAATGCCAGAAGCAACCACCTGACTTGAAACGATTAATTTTAGATTTGTCCCACCATATAACCTTGAAAACCCCGAAAAAATTGGTATAGTTTGCATTTTTAGGCGTAAGTTGTAATGTTTTAAAAAATCGCACTTTCCTATAGGTACATTTTCGAGAGCGGCAGCAATGTTTTGACGGGTCTTTTGGTTACGAGTGGTACGAATTGGTTCTTTTATTTTTATTCCCTTCGATTTTTGCACACATTTATCAAGACTGTCTCGAGTATTACGCATCGTCGCCGCTTTTACTGGGGTCATGTCCTGGTTGCATGTCACCAATGTGGTCACGTAGGGGCTTAGCGATCGCTTAAAATTTTTGGTCGACCTCTTGCATTAATTAGAATACTTTCCAGAATGTGTTTTTTAGCTTTGTCCAGTCATATAACTAACAACGAATTTATTATCCGTTTTTCTAAGAGATTGACTTTCTATCAGAAAATAATTATTTGTATTTTTTTTCCCTGCCCATAATTATTACATTCAATATTTGACTTTAGAATACAATGCTCTTTGAAATACATAAGAATAAATTATCTTAGAAGTCAAAAAACTTGAAAAAAAAAAATATATATTAGCATATATTACCGCACAGATTTCGAAACTATAACATTTTACTTTTTTTACACTTGGCTTTGGCATTTTTTTCCCGCATTATTAAATGGCTGCAAATTTTTAAGAAACACAGTGTATGAATCAACCAATAAAACAAGACTAAGATTTTTAACACGCATTGAACTCGTGTTACAGTTTTGCTCGTCAGTGTATATGCACATTATACCCTTGCAGGGTTGTGTTGACCTTATAAAAACTAGCCCAGAAAAGCTTTCCGAATTGAATCGATGATTTTTTAGCTTATATATTATTGCATTTAATTCCGATTGTAAACTGCAAGGGTATAACTTCTTCGGCTCCCCGAAATTAGCTTTCACTCTTGTTATTTATTTGGTTTTAGGTTTCAACAATACTACGTTTACTTTAACGGTTGTCAAGTGACAAAATATAAATAAAAAAGGTGAATATTTGTAGTCTAATAAAATAATCAGTATGGAAAACCAGCTGTCGAAAAGGTAGATCAATCATTGAAGCACTTAAAATAACCACATTCCACGAGAAAAATGCTACAGTATAAGAAAAAAATAATAGAAACAACTTAAATGCAATATTTCTTAAATAAACTCATTATGTTTCATAATATGTAAATAACAAAGGTTAAAATTAACGATTACAAGTCTATGAAATGATAAATTATTTCTATACATTTTGACCTCAAACTCTCAAAGGCTTGAGGATCACCTTAGACCATCCAGGTTTCCAGAATGTAGGCTAGTTTGTTTATTTTTTGTTTGTTGTGCTTGTTTTGTACAAATAGTTCCTAAGTATCAAAGCTACCGCCCATGTTAAAAAAATGTAAATATATTGCTGAAAAATTTGTTTATGTTTAAAGTACATACGTTGATGTTTTATTTATGCCTACAAAATATCAATTTATACAAATTAAAGAACATATACAAATTCATTATATATACATACACTAAGGCTGGCCCCAGAACACGACACTTTTGTAGGTAATCCTTTTCGGATATCATTTCTATCTGATTTCCGAATACACACGCGTTATATATATACATATTTATAACATTAAGCTCCGTTCCAGCCTTAGTTTACACATATATATTACTGGGCACATATTTTAGTTTTTCCCCCAATGATAGAGAGAGAGAGACAGAGAGAAAAAATCACTTATTGTTCTTTGCCGCAGTCAATGATAAAAACTCCTCCTTTCGAGCCAAGTACTCATTGTAACGAAGAAATGCATAGCTATAATCGGGGCGAAAGAGAATAATGAAATAGTATTAGGTATTAGGTTGTAAGTGTTTGTAAGTCTGTGCGGTTTAATCATCATCTGAATTCTTCTGTATTCTCATTACACATATGTACATATGTACATATGTACATAGATATTATTTATTCAAGTGGCGGCTGACAGAACAGGAACACACTTTTATCAAATATTAAAGATTGCAATCAAGCTTCTTTCTCTTTATCAGCATTCTTATACGAATATTCTTGATAACAATGAGGATATCTTAAAGCCTTTAATCGTACAATGTTCGCATTCCTATTTCGTCATGTGTTTTTGCATTATCTTTAGGGGAAATATTTGTTATTTGAACACATATGTACATATTTATGTGAGGAATAATGCTAAATGAAGAAGGATTTATATAATTAACATACCCTACGTAATCGAAATCGATAGTGGAATGCTCAGCTTGCAACAGGGACCATACCGTCCAGAAAATATGGGATGCCAGTGCAAACTGGTTGACCTGGACGTAAAGCAGCTCGACCTCCTCGTTCTGAATGTAGCTACGTTGAAGGTATTTCTCGAGGTAGACGCGCAGCCACTTTAGCTGAAAGTCACGCTTCGGATAGCGGGAATAGTCCACCTCATCCACGCCGCACATCTCCGCAAAGTGATTGCCAATATCGAATGCCTGAAAGTTATAGTCGGCGTACTCGTAGTCAATAAAGTTCACCGTATTCAGGCTCTTCGTGTAGACGACATTGCCCAGCAGTAGGTCGTTATGGGAGAAGACAATTGGACTGTCCAGAGCCTCCAGGTATTCGTAGAGCTTATTGAACTCATCGCGCAGTCGGCTAATAGGTAGAAACGTTCCTTTCACTCTGAAATTTGAACAAAAATCGATCAGTGGATCTGTGGTCTGTTGTTCTTTCGTTTCCTACCTTTTGTGTTTTTCAGCATCACTAAAACGTTCAGGTACTAAATCAAGAAAGCTCTGCGTCTTCTTCCAAATCATCGGCAATGGCTTGTTCGCCGAGCTCTCCCCGTGCTTCTTCACCTTGCGATGCATCTCGGCCATGCGGCGGGCGACCAGAGGCCATATCTCTGGACAGAGCACACTGTCAGTATTTAGGGTAGTTCCAGGTACGTATTCGTAGACGAGACCGTTCTTGAACGTGGCATATAGCGATGGCGCTAGGCCATAAGTATGCAGTAGAAGAAAGTTTTGCGTCTCAGCCTTGCGATCTATCAGTAGGTCCGTTTTATTGCCATATATCCTGACCAGCACTACGTTATCGGAGTACTGTACAGGTGAATCGTTTTCAGCCGCCGCATCGTCATCATCATGATCCTTCTCGATAATGACCGGATCCTCCTCCTCGGACTCCTGCGTCTTGATCGGCAGATACGGGCCACCGTTCTCATGACTCAATTTGGTGCTCTCCTTGTGGAAACATCCGACCAGCTTGTTCGTGATGCCATCGGTAAAACTCTAGAATTAGCAAAACCCAGAGAGAATGTTACCATTTATGTGGTATTTGTGGATATCGCTAATATGTACATACATATATGTATGCAGATATATGTATATATGATATATGGGTGAGTGAGCGAATGTGAGTTTAGAGCTAAATGCTAATGAATTGCATCTGCTACGTGAATGTGATTTATACATTGTACTATAATTTTATGTACATGAAGTTATTAAAAACTATTACCAAATAAGAGTGATTATTCAAAGGCAATAGAAAGAATAAGATAGGTAATGCCTTTCTTTTTATAGATTATTATTATCTCTGCATAGGGGCGTTACACATCTTATCCTTATATATTTTCTTTAGTTTAGTGATTTTGCTCCACACAAATGTGTGTTCTTTAGCCGGAACCATTCACAAAAGCTTCAAAGTAAAAGGCTTACTGGCACCTCTTCCTTATCGACTCCACCATTTTGCTACTCATATGTCTGCCTATATAATTGTGCCGAGCACATGGAAGAGGTTAACAACACGCTCACACAAGACTCAAAGTACGTGTGTGTAGTAATTGCGGTGATAAACTTTTTGACATTAGCTATTTGCGTGCCCAGCGTTTCGGTAAAGACGAAGCCCTGTCATATTGATACTTATATTGCTTATATATAGAGTTTTTATTTATTCGCACTGTTGTCAACCCAACAACCTGCTATTAGATAGCATTAAAAATGCCTTAATCGCTCATTTTTATATAGGGTTCAAGTGTATGAATTTAATTTCCATATACTAAGTACATGTTGATTACAGGAAAGTAAGGCAAAAGCAGATCTATGATTAAGTTGAGACTTACAAGCTTTAATACCTCCTCTATGTAAATAGTTTCTGAAGTTATTGGATTAGTCTTAACTAATAAACTAATGTTAATAATAAATTAAATTAAATAATAAAACAATAATTAAAAACAAAGCTTTTAGTATAAGAATTGTATGATATTATTTTTTGTTTTTCATCCCAAACCAAAATTAAAATCAATTTGAAACCTAAACCTAATATTCCCTAAATTTTTGCTGCAAGTCACAAGATTTATATGGACAAGGTAGAAAAGACATAACACAGATATACGGATTATATTATTAGAGAAAGATGGGATAAGAAAAGATATAAGATATTTGACTCATCAAAATGCAAATAGGAAAACCTAGACTTTGTTAAATCAATAGTGATTGCTAATCGCCACAGAAATCAGTCAATTAGGAATTGTTATTCCTTCTTTATACACAGCGTGCAGCCTTTTTATAACTACATTATTTCGTTAGATTGTGAACAGTTTTTGTAATTTATTCATAAAACATTTATCGCACTTTATCAACTCTAGTTGGATTTAAATGCGGCGGCACAGGCTCAACTTCTTAAGTACGGAACTTTTCCGCCTGTCCTAGCCGTGGCGGAATCCAACTGTTTGCTGATAAGTAATTTATGTACACAACGCGCCCGCACCCCCCATTAGACTTTATACACGCTCAAATCTACACGTATTGCGCGGGGTCAAGGCATACAAGTTGGCTGGCTCCGATAAGGCGGCGGACGGAGAACGGCCCGTTTTGATGGAAATATGATTGAAGCAGATTCAGCTTCAGCTGTGGTCCGTCCGTTATCAAATCGGGCCACACGCAATCGCGCCCCTTAAAAAAAAAAAAAACAAAAATAAGAAAAACAATCAGTGTGTCTATTTGAACCACAAAATAAAATAAATAACTAACATCCCACTCGAGTGGCACCTGTTTCATCATAATATAAGGATTATAATCTGTAAGATTAATTGGCACGCAAGTCTAGGCAGATCCCCAAAAATGAAGGTATCCGTAGGGAACCATCATTGCTGTTTCCACCCCACTCGAAGGCTAGATTAACAAACTGGTTTTTACTGCGTCTCGGGTCTAGCCGCCCGCCCAGCCCAGAACTCGAAGCTCTCACACGGCCGTAGCGCAAATAATGTTAATTTAAAATAACAATCCCATGGCTCGCACTGTGAAATTATAAAGTCTATTTACAAATTTCAAGGCAGCAGCAGCGGCAGCAGTTAGCAGCAGACAGCGTTGTGTGTATAATATATAATTACTATTGGAAGGTAGAGCAGAGTAGAGTTGGTTGTGCAATATAAACCAGTTAAAAAAAAAATAATAAAAACTGTGTGTTAGCATCTAACAATATCTTTCCCCTTTCCGCACACCAGTTAGTTTTCTTAATAAAGAGGGAATAGGGAAACATACATCATCATCATCATCATCATCATCATCATCATCATTTGGTCCGGATAACGATCTGCGATCTGCGATCTACCCTGATCTGATGGAGTAGAGAATACATGACATATTGACATTGATGGTTTTTGTTTTACGTTTTCGAATTGTTTTGTAATGGAAATTGTTTAGTGTGATGATATTTTGGGGGGAAGGATGGGGGTTTAATTTTCGATGGGCTTTACTTTACCTTAAACTCGACGTGGCTGAGGTCCCAGGTCGGTCGAATAACCTTCAACAGTTCCTTGGCCCCTTGTATCACGTCGGCCTCCTCAACAAATATGGGGACAAAGGGAACAATCGCCTCTTTTCTGGATTTATCCTCCTGCTGCTTTGGTCGAATATCACGCGTAATCAGTTGGGGCTCGTTTTCGCTTTCGTTCTGATACGAATTAGGGTTAGAATTCAATTGGTTCTGGACCTGGTTTGATTGCGATTGCGATTGCTGATTGGCCGCCTGACGAACTAAGGATAAAGAATCTTTCATCACTTTGGGGTTGCCGCCACTTGTTGAAATCTGTCCTGTGTAACTGTTGCTCTTGGTTTCTGTGCCCATTCTATTGTATTATATATATGTGAAATACGAAAGTGTCAGGCCGGGTCAAACACATGTAACAAGGATAACAACAGCAAGTATAAACAGTAAGTAGCGTTAAGAACTAAGCCCCAGCGCTCAAAACCCAAAACCGAAACATAAGCCCAACACCACCACCACCTTATTATTTTTGTATGCCGAGCAGAACCCGAGTCCTTCCCGAGCAGCAGTAGCAGAAGGACACGAGGATGGGATGGGAACGGGAACAGGACCACACCCTGCCAGTGGATCTAGCGTGTCATGTGCTGTTGTGGTTACAGAGTACAAGCTCCAAAAATCTACGCCCATTAAGTTCAACTGGGGACCTGTCTAGCACAGCCTAGCTATTGTTATGTACCTGTTTTCTATTCACTTGAAGCTCTACTGCAGCTTAGAAGCCACTTGGATATTGTTTATATACTTGTTTGGTATTCTACTAAATTATCACTATAATTCGGAGGCCTTTCTAAAACCAGCATCTGAGGCAGTTCCCATTAAATTTAATTAATATGAATTGAATATTAATTTTATTTTAGGGGATATAATTATTTTTAGAGTATAATTATTATTTAAAACAATTCAAGGTTCAATTAGCACAGGGGAAGGCTCATCATTTTAATTGTATTTAATTACAAATAATTGTGCAGTACAATAAGGCCATAAAAATAATGGTGTGTTAAGGTTCACTGATCTTGCTAATTAAATCAATTTTATTTTAGACTAGACAAGGTTAATAAAAGTTTAAAAACGTATTTTTATGGGGACAAACATATGGGCAATTCCATAATGTCGCACGGGACATTTGTACGCTTTCAGAGACAGAATAAAGTCATAATAAAAACGATTCATACATTCAAAATATGCTTAAATTGTTACTCTATCATAGCTCTAACATTATCAAAAAAGTTGAATTTAATTCACCTTATCGTTTTCGAAACATTTGCAAAACCCCCTGTTGTCGCACGGGACAAAAAACGGAAGCCGCTTTGGCAGTTTACTGTTTAAAGGCCAAATTTAGCGAAACCTATGATAATATTTCATTGTGACTCTATTGGCAATAATCTGTAAGAAATTATCTTATAAATGCTTTTTGTTTTACACTAAAACAATGTGTACTTTTTTTAAAATTTGTTTTTAAGAGCTGTCGCACGGGACATTTTTTCCCAAAGCAAAGCATAATGCCTCTGTTTAGAAGTTATTAGCAAAACAAAACATGACCTTTTTTTGAGGTTTATCATCAAAATAATGAAAAATTGCGATTGCGCGAATATGCTTTCGAATATTTTGAAATTTGTTTTAGAATATTGGACCATTTTTTAAAGTTACTATGCTGATAAAAATCATTTTAGAGAAGTTTTTCTATTTTGGCCGCGGTGGACCTTTCTGTGGAATTGCCCATATGTAGAATAATTAATAGATGTTTTTAGAACTTATATAAATTCATTTATGAGTCCTTGTTGTTTTTAAGCATTCCTAATTCCTGCCAACGATCCTGAAGAGTGATTTAGCCGGGAGAGGGAGAACACTTATTGTATCATCTTTGCCAATTGAGGCGGTTGTCTAGGTCATGTATTAAGGCAGGCCGCCGGATCCCTTTCCGACCCAGAGATATAGCCAAATTGGTGGAGGCATTAATGTGTGCAGAGTGCGAGCACGCCGGAACACTAACAGCTCGATGAATGTATACGTATGTAAACCTACGATGATTAAAAATCGGTATCGGTGGGCGGAAAAGGTTGTAGGTAGCAATTACAGTGAACAGACGACAGACAGATAGGACACGATCGAAGTACATACAAGTCAATAAGGGCCAGATAAGATCGTCTACGGATCCAGATGGCTATGGCTGTGGGGCGGTAAATGCTAAACTTATAAGTACACTGCGTCTGAATCATGTGCTGCTGGAAAGTGTACCTGTGTACCTACTGTGAATGTTATGTACATATATGCATGTGTGTGCGAGGGGGCGGTGCGCGATCGGAGTTTATGTGGAAGTGATGGAGAGAAGGAGCTCCGGAGACACGCGACACCGTGTTCGTGCGTCGTGTTTGTTTTGGTATTAGCATTGGCGTTTCTCATTTTTTATTTCTTTTTTCGCCTCTTCCTTTATATTTAGCGAGAGCGGCTGGGCCGAAATCAGTTTAGAGTTTACAAATATACAGGCGGATGGATTTGGCTGCGTGTGCTTGTGTGTGTGGTGCATGCTCATTGTTTTTAGTGCATTCTGGGTTAGGTAGCCGACTCCCCTTCCCCTTTCCCTCTCCCTCCTCTCGCCCATAACCGCCCACATGACCCCATGTACACTGCTTGGATGCTGGAAGGATTCCGATTACGTTTGTGATTCGATTTCGACTCGGGGGAAGCTCGCATGCAATTTGTAAACGAACAACAAGGGGTACAAAATAAAAAATAAAACAAAATAAAATAAAATGTGTACCAATATGTCAAGCGTCAACGAACGCAAACGCACACTGAAGTGAATTATTATTTGCCTACACACGTTACCTTCGGGTATTGATTGTTTTTGAAAGAAAACACAAAAAAAAGCCGCGAAAACCACACAACCAGATTATTGATTTTGGCCCGCTGGATTTGGCGCACAGAAGACAGAGAATGGACAGCGCAGCGGGCGATGAAGCGGTTCGCTTTCAGTTTCGGTTTTTTTAACTTGGGCAGAGCGACGGCGACGTGAATGTGATGTGTGCTAATATCTTCCGCTTTCGTTCGCGTTTGCGTTTGCGGTTTTCGACTCACAGCCCCGTCCGATGTGGCCGTGCCTGCCGCGTTTGAATATACCAGACGGCGCATCGAAAAACGCACTAAAATGCGCTAAATACGGCTTAAAATATACTAGAAATTTTACCTTGAGTGGTATTTTAAAAATTTTATTTTACAATTGCAACTCGCCGAAGAATTAAAACTTTAACTGAACATTTAAAAATTGGTCATATCATATCATCTTTTCTATTAATTAACAGGGGAATTATTAAATATTAATATGGAAAGCTGGATATATAACTAATTCCTAATGCTTGAGAAAATAATAATAATAATAATAATAATCAAAATTATGAATTATACATTAACAAAAAGAAAGATATATAATTGCAATATCTATGAATAGCAGCATAAATATCTTTATTTTAGTAATTTTTAATAAAGAAACTTGATTTCAGGTAGCCAACTAAAGTAGAAGATTACCAGATTTCTAATTAAAGTTGTGAATAAATTAAAGATGAATTAAAAACTAATTTACTTTTGCGATAAGTTTATATGGTATTGAATATTTCAGTCAAACAAACAGCTTTCAGGGACTTAAACTGTGAGGGTATAAACCATCTTCAGCGAAATAGGCATGACAAAGCATTTATTAAAATTAGTATTTTTTAGACTGGTTTTATATATTTTACCAAACTAATGGAACCAATATGTAGTTTTCCTTCCGGCGACTTCAAAAATGACCAAAAATTTCCCCTCAAAATTAAATATGTGATTTCATACCTTCCATAGGTCAGTACAAAGTATAATATATATGGTGGTTGACTATGCATGTATTTTATACAAATCAAATAGTTTCGAACCATTTTACAACATTCCGAAGAATAAAAAAGTTATAAATTTAAGAAAATGCTCTTTCGGTTTACCGAAAAATCAATTTGAAGCGTTTTCCAAGACATCGCCGTCTACGAAACTCTAGCGTCAGGGGGCGAATTTTATAAACGGTGCACATGCGGGAGGGAAGAAATTGACCGAAGAGAACAGACACAATTTGCAACGTGATCGACTTGGAAAACATTTCAAAACTCGGGCGGCCATTGAAGCTGTGTTACTTCTTCTGCTTTTTCTTCTCGAGTTCCTCCTCCTTCTCCTTTTCGATTATCTTCACATAGTCTGCAATCACATTGCTGTCCAGCATTTTGAGGGGCTTGCCATTCTCCATGATGGCCACCTCCAAGTTATTCTGTCCCGATTGGGCGACTTCGAGGAGAGCGCGTATGGCCAGCTTGACGGCTCCGCGCTCAGAGCTCACCTCCTCCTCACGATAGGCCTTCTCAAAGAACTCGCGCACAGTCTTGGCAGAGCGGCCGGTGGCGTTGGCCTTGTACTCGTAAAATATGCCAGATGGCTCAGTCTGGAACAGGTGTGGAGAGCCATCCGAATCGAAGCCGCCGATGAGGCAGGAAATGCCGAAGGGGCGACGTCCATTGCTCTGAGTGTACTTCTGTTTCAGCTGGGCGATATATCTAAAAAATAAGAACCAAACCAAACCAGTGAGGGCAGTTGGTAATGGACGCCAGTTCCTGCCTACTATACCTTGTGATGTACTCGAGGGTCACCGGGTCCTCGACATTCAAGCGGTGACTCTGGCACTCGACTTGTGCACGATTGATCAGGATGCGAGCGTCGGCCGTCAAGCCGGCAAAGGCCATCACAACGTGGTGGTCCAGCATGCAGATCTTGCGCACAGTGCGATCCTCCTGCAGCTTGGCCACAGACTTCTTCTCGACGCCCAACACCACACAGTTGGCACCGCGAACGCCGACCTGCGCGACAAGTCAATCTTTGTAAAATTTGTTCAGAACGCGAATCGCGTTTGCGAAACCGGGTCTTACCGCTGTTGAGCCCTTGCGGACTGCTTCCTGAGCGTACTCCACCTGCAGCAAGTGGCCATCGGGAGAGAAGATGGTAACAGCACGATCGTAGCGTGAAGACATCTTTTATTTTAATTTATAAGCAACGTAAAAGCTGATATTCGGTTGGATTTTTGCTTGTATGCCAGGCAATGATGATGCTTTTTTGAGGGAATGCCGCAGTGTAGAGCTGGAAAAAACATCGGCTATGTATCGATACATCGATGTTTTTTTTCCTGAAAGACATAGAAACATCGATGTCTGCAAGCATTGATGATTTTTTAGCTCTACCGCAGTGTGACCCCAACACGAGTGCATCAAAAAATATCAAAGTGCATTGGTTTTGCATCGGACACACTAATGTTGTATATCGAATACCTAAACATTTTTGGCGATATTACCGGATTTTATATTTATAAACGCGTTCGATATCTGTATTATAAATGCATAATTTTATATTTTTAGTTAGGAAAAACTTATATTTATTTATTAATATAATTCGATGCCACGGCCACTATCGATATTAAAACTGTACTAAATATATCGATGTCATAGTAAAGAGTCGTTCCTGCTCCCAGCTCTAACGCAAAAAGCCGACGGAACGAATTGTATATGGTTTTATGGAAAAAATGAGCACACCGGCGAAAAACAATGGAACCGGGCTGGAGGACGTCAACATACCTGGCCAGGCGTACCTTCGCGAGGCCCTCACCTCCTGCACGGATCCGCTGAAGGCCATTGAGAGTTTCCAGGTTTGTTTACGTTGCAGAAATGGGCGCCAAAAGTGTGTGTGTGTTGTGTTTGTTGACTCCACCTAACTCTGCTCCTGCTCTTCTCTTCTCTTTGCACCTGCAGCTGGAGAACGGCGTGCTGCTGCCTTCCCTGCGACCGATGTTGCCTCTCCTGGACCTGCACGGCGTGCGCCGTCTGGATTTCCACACTTCGCTAATGGAGGAGCTGCGGGACAAGCTGATAGCGCACATCAACGAGATGGGCCAAAAGGAGCCGCGCGAACGGGACAAGAAGCTGAAGGAGTTGCTGGTGAAGAGCTTCCCCGTGGTGCGGGTCAAGTCCCTGCGGCCGGTGGTGATGGCCATTTTGCGCAACACACAGCACATAGACGACAAGTACCTCAAAATCCTTGTGCGCGACCGTGAGCTGTACGCAGACACGGACACGGAGGTGAAGCGTCAGATCTGGCGCGATAACCAGTCGCTGTTCGGCGACGAGGTGTCGCCGCTGCTGTCGCAGTATATCCGCGAGAAGGAGCACATCCTGTTCGACCACACCAACCTCAACAATCTGTTCTTCCAGCCCACGCCGAAGGTGCGGCGACAGGGCGAGGTAGTGCAGAAGCTGGCCAACATGATTGGGACCAGCGTGAAGCTGTACGACATGGTACTGCAGTTCCTGCGCACGCTTTTTCTGCGAACCCGCAACGTCCACTACTGCACGTTGCGCGCGGAGCTGCTTATGGCCTTGCACGATCTCGAGGTGCAGGAGATTATCTCGATAGATCCTTGCCACAAGTTTACCTGGTGCCTGGACGCTTGCATTCGCGAGAAGAACGTGGACATTAAGCGTTCGCGCGAGCTGCAGGGCTTCCTTGACAATATCAAACGTGGCCAGGAACAGGTCCTGGGTGATCTCTCCATGACCCTGTGCGATCCGTACGCCATCAATTTTCTGGCCACCTCAGCCATCAAAATACTGCACCATCTGATCAATAACGAGGGCATGCCGCGCGATAATCAGATCCTCATCCTGCTGCTGAGAATGCTGGCCTTGGGCCTCAGCGCCTGGGTGATGATCGACTCGCAGGACTTCAAGGAGCCGAAGCTGGACTGCCAGGTCGTTACCAAGTTCCTGCCTGCCCTTATGTCGCTGATGGTAGACGACCAGTGTCGCAGTCTGCATGCCAAGCTGCCGCCAGACGAACGCGAATCCGCGTTGACGACCATTGAACACTCGGGCCCGGCCCCGGACGCTGTGGAGGCGTACATACAAGAGAGCTCCGTGGCCAGTATTCTGGCCATGTACTATACGCTACACACGGCGCGTCTAAAGGATCGAGTCGGTGTGCTGCGCGTCCTGGCCATTCTTTCAGCCTGCAAGGACGACCGGGCATATGAGGATCCCTTCTTGCATTCACTGGTAAGGGGGCAGTACAGTTGTGTTGTGTCTGTTCATTAACAACTGATTAATATATTAAATTATGTACATAGTTCTGTTCCTTCTTATTTAGTTTTCTTTTTATTAAAGTATAATTTTTAATTGAACTTACCTTGCAGATCGCCCTGCTCATCCCAATGAGCGAAGAGTTCGCTACGGAGGACTTCTGTACGACCCTTTTCGACGAATTCATCTTTGCCGGACTGACGCGTGAGAACGTGACCTCCAGGCACATGCTAAAGCTTTTGTGGTATGTGCATAACAAGTTGCCGGCCGGGCGACTGGCCACCCTGATGAAGGCCATGCAGCCAACGACGGCTCACAACGAGCACATCCACAAGCTGTACGAGACGCTGCAGGAGCGTATCGGCACAGGGACAGCGGAGACGCCCGTTATTGAGGCTCCACCGATCGAGTTCGATTCGCCACTGAAGAGCGTTCCAACGCCGGGTCCTCACTATGCTGTCCAATAGCCAGAGGCGACGGCGGTTGCGGCAACTGTCGTCGCAACTGTCGTCGGGTGATCATCGTTTATCCTTGGCCAAGCAAAAGAGCCACTTTTGCAGTTAAATCAAATCCAATTCCCCTTCAGTGTACATGCGCAAATCGTAATAATATTGTTTAGAGTCTACATGAAGTTCAACAGCCGAGCTAATCGCATATTATATACATACCTTCACATACACATACATATTTACATATGTACGGCTTTGTTGTCGAACAATCGATTTGTTGTCGCGACTCGCGACCGATTATAATATAGAATATATTCACTGTTACGCTAGTGTAACGTTCGATTATAGTGCAGAATAAATAGAGTACAAATCTAAGGCGCGAACAAGTTTTTTGAATTCTCGGAGCAGCGATTTTTTGTCGATATTTAAAAAACCACTAATCGATTAAAATCGATTGCAAAAAAAAACGCATCTTTCATACACAATTTGTTCTATCATTTAATGCTTTACACTTTTTAAAGAAATAGAAATATCAACTGATGTGTGTGGATTGTTGAGAAAGAGGAGCTATTGGAGAGGAATAGCGGCAGTTCCTAATTTATATATATAAATCGGTAGAAAACTTTTTACAGTAAGAGCTTATGCTTATAGCTTAGGGGAGGAGGAACAGACAACAAATTAATGGGGGGACTAGTTGAAGAGTCTGTCGTCTCATGTCTGATCCATTGAAACAGCTTTGGAACTGGAAACTGCTGCGGCTGCGGCTGCTACAGCTGCTGCTACTACTGCTGGCGGAGAAGTGGATGTTGCGCCGCCGGATGTGGACGAGGGCGAGACTGGTGCCGGAAACGTGTCCAATGGAGGTAGCGACGAAGAGGCCGAGAACATTTCGTCGTCTATACAGACGGTGGGCGAATCCAGGGCTTGGATTTCCGGCGAGAGACTAGGAGCGGGCGGTGGCACCGACAGGGATGACGAGGAGGAAGATGATGATGAGGATGAGCCGGAGCCAGAGCCGGAGCCGGAGCCGGATGACCCCGACGCTGACCCTGAGGATGAAGAGCTGCTGGCGGCAGTGGTGGTTGTCGTTGTGGTGCCTCTGCTTGTGGCTGTGGAGGGGGCTGGGGGCGATCCTCCTGTCTTGAAAGTGATCTCTTGTTCTGCCGCCACTGCCGCTACCCCATCGTCGCCATTTGGCGATGGTCCACCGTCAGAAGGAGAGCCTGCTGGCGATGTCACGGCTTTGGGTAGTGGTGGAGCCGGTGTCGCGAAGATCTCCTTGCTGTTGCTGCTGCTGCTGTTGCTGTTGCTGTTGCTGTTCTCCTCCTTGCACTCCTCCAGCAGTTCCACATACTCAGAGTACATGCGCTGCCACTCGGAGTGCGGCTTCAAGGTGTCCAGCACGCACTGCATCAGCTCGAGCTTGGGCACGACCTAGAGCGAGATAGCAATATAGGCAAAGCAGAAGAAGGAAAGAGACAACGTCATACCTGAGGAATGCCTGGCTCGGGGGTGCTGAGCAAATCGTCCAGGAACAGGCGCATCCTCTTCTCGGAGCCGTACGTGGCCAGTTGGAAGGTGAGCATCTTGTGCCAGTGCTTCAGTTCGTCCAGGGACTGAAGGGTCTCGCACAGCTTGATCTGGTTTTCAATGAACCGAATCTTGGCGCTTTGCTGCCAGGCCTCTGAGTTCCTCCTGCAAGGTGACAATCTCATTAGTATTACTTCAGGAATTTAAGGACGAGCTGGGGTACTCACAGCTCCATGCTGCCGGTGAAGCAAAAGTAATTTTGGCTGCTGGCCTGCATGCTCAGCAACGGAAATCTTTCCGGCATCTGATCCATGTCCCGCGGCAGTGTTCCACGGATGCCGTGATACATAATTGCATCCTTGGTGGCCAGCACCAGCCACGATTGCAGGCTGGTCGAATAGGAGTACGAGTTGCCGCTGGGGAAGCCGATCAGCGGCATTCCCTGATCCGTCACAGCGAACTGGACAGCCGTGCCGTGTTTGTTCAGCAGCTCTGAGCAGCTGGCGGCCAGGCTTATGACCCGCCTGGCAATGTCCCAGATGCGCAGCAATCCGCACTCGGTCAGCACGCCAACCAGGCTGTTGTCCGGACTCTGTAACAAAGAAAACGAAGATGATTTTAGTCTATTTCACTTGCTATGCACTACTATGCAGGGAACTCACAAAGGTGCAATGGACGGCGGAACTGGTTAGGGAGATCGCCGGAAAGACCGGGCAGCCCGTATCCATTGAAATCAGTCGCATGCTCCCGTCCAGGGAGCACAGCATGGCGTATTTCCCGCACAGATTCAGATTCACCACCGGCGATCCAACGTAGAACTCCCAGAGCATCTCCTTCGAATCGGAGGCGGTTACCTTGGCCAGCATGCCGTGATTCGTCTTCAAATGGCCATTTTGGACATGCAGGCGATAGTCTAAGGCGGCCTTAACGAATTCACTTCGCCCTGAGGCCGTCACATTGAGATTGGCCACCGCCGAGGTGCTGCTCTGGTGTTCTTCTAGACGCGGGGATCGCGGCCGATCACCGCCAGCTTGGCCGGGATCGAAGGGCACCGACTGTCTGCGCTGAGAGGTGGGCATCGTTTTAAGTCTGGAGTCAAGGCGACCCTGATCCACCTTGCTAACCAATGGCTCTGGCATCCGGGGCGTGACAGCGCCCTCTGTGGGCACCGCTGTCGCGATGCTGGCGCTAGAGGGCACCGAACTGGAGGTGAGAGTCGTGGCAGAGGGCACCATACTGCTGGCTATCGACGTCGGCCCGTCCTCGTGGAGGGGTATGAACATGGGAGTGATCCGGCGCTTGCCGTCCTTGGTCCTCGTCTCCGTCTGCTTGCTAATGGGTCGCTGGTTGGTCTCGTTGCTCACCGGGAACTTGACAGGCCTGGTCTCCAGCAGCGGCGGTCCAGCGCCCAGCGGCTGGAGCAGTCGCTTCGGATGATCCATGGCCATGTGGCGACTCAAGCCGGTGCCATAGGCCTGGCCGTACATTTTCTGGAAGATGGCATGCTTGTCCGTATCCGTGATGGCCTTGCCCAGCTCCTCCTCAGCGAACTGCAGGCAGGCCATGCTGCCATCGCCGCTGCAGGCCATCAGCAAGCACTCCTTAGGGCCCCACGACAGATCCAGAATGCTATCGTTGAACAGTTCATGAATTACGATCATGGGACGCTGCAGCGCCGTCATCCAGACGGACAGCGAGCGGTCGCGCGAGCCCACCGCCAGGACACAGTACTGCAGCGGCTTGCTAGGACTGCCGCCAGCTGCTGGGCGTTGCATGATCGAGCTATGGAAGCGCACGCAGGTCACCGCCTTGCGATGGCCCACGAAGTCCGTTTCGGTTTTCCAGCCCACGCGCTCAACAATCTGTGCCGTGGGCACGCCGGCGTTCATGGCATGCGCCGAGACCAGATACTGGCCATCCGGTGACCACGACAGTCGCAGGAAATGAGTGGTGCCGCCGCATTCCTCAAACGGCTCGGTTATCGAGTATGTCACAGACCAGTCCATTGTATTCCAGATTTTGATGCTGCGATCGTCCGACTGTGAGGCCAAAAACTTGCCAACCGGGTCCCAGGAGACGCCCTTAACCAGGCCGGTGTGATCCTTGAGTGTGGCCACCGAGTGCGGAAATGCCTGGGCGTCCCAGATGATCACCGTGTTGTCAATGCCGCAGCTCGCCAAATAGGCGTCGTTCGGTGACCAGGCCAGATCTAGGACATCGCCGTCATGGCCACGCAGCGTGTAAAAGCACTTCCAGGACTCGTGATTCTTCTGCATGCCGCCGGTGCCGAAGACACCGCTGGAGCCGCTACTCTTGCGCCAAATCATTATCAGCTTGTCGTCCGAGCCGGAGGCCAGGTTCTGGCCATTCTGCGACCAGCGCACACAGTTAACACAGGCCAGGTGCTGGTCCATTTGGCACAACATCTTCGGTATGTTCGGGTCGAGCTCGGCCTTCTCTGAGAGCACCGGCTGCATGTTCCATATGACAACGCGGCCACAGTCGCTGCCCTGGCCACCGGTGGCAAATTTCGTGCAATCCTGATGGATATCCACCGAGAATATCTGTTTGTCTACCGAAAGGAAAAGAACAAAAAACATGGTCGGGACGGGTAAACACACATTTCGTGATCAAAGGCGGGATGGATTTATGCCGGTTTGACCGGCTAACGACGTCAACTCACCATCATGATGCACCCAGCCCGGCTTGAGGAGCCGCATGGATAAGTACTGGCTGACGGCCGCCGGTTATTTGCCAGTAATCTGGTAGGAAAAAGCAAAAGCGCGCCGAATTTGCATTAAATATTGGCGAATGTTTTTCGCGCAGCGAGTTTTGTGTGCGTCAGTGTGACCGTCTCATGCCGGTGGTACAATCCAAACATGCAAGCGATCTGGCAGCACAAAAATAAAACAGAAAATTAATTTAATTTTTCTTATATTAATTAAACTAATGATTTGACAATTTAATATACATTACGAATTCCATTTAAATATTCTATTCCAACTAGACTAGAGTCCAACATTTAAATTGTTTCGTTTATTATCGAACAATGGTCTGGCAATACTTTAAGCCCAAGCCCAAGAAGAAGAGATCGCACATGTTTTGTTTTCATATTTGAACTTCCAGTTTGCTCATCGTTTTATCTCTCCCAAATCCCTAAACCGGGCCGAGAATGGGCGGCCATCACAAGAAGAACCTGCGGGCGGAGAAGGCTAAGGTGAAGCTGAAGGGAGCCAAGCTGCCCAAGGGCCTCAACGTGACAAAGACGGACTTCAAGGTGCGCAAGATCCAGATCCAGGAGCAACTGAAGGAGTCCTCCTACACGGAGACGGGCCAGCGGCAGTTCAATCTGAAGGAGACTCTGTCTCGCCTGAAGCACCACAGTGTTAAGTTTCGTACGGATGCGCTGCGCAATGTTCGGGACTCCTTAAAGGCCGGCAATGCGGAACATCTGATCGGCCATCTGAACGCTCTGTTTCAGGGCATTGCGGCCGGTGCATTGGACATGGAGCAGTCGGCGCGCCAGGAATCGTTTAAGACCCTCGACGTCCTGTTGGAGACCCTGCAGCCGTCGGCTGTGGCGCCGTTCTTTCACGTTATTGCCACGTACCTGCGCTGCGCGATGACCCATGTCTTGCCCGCCATCCAGGAGGATTCCCTGCTGATGCTGGACGTGCTGCTGGTTCGTGTGCCGCCTGAACTACTCGCGGAGCGGAATGCCAGCGTTATTATCGGCAACTTTATCGACATGATCTCCCGCTCGCGGCACGACAACGAGCGCTCTAACCGCACGCTGACGCTCAATCTGGGCCAGGGCAAGCAGACGACGGTAAAGTGGCGCACGAAGGTGATGATCCGCCTCCAGCAGATCCTCGGCACCCTGGTACAACACAAGAGCTCCAAAACCACAGCCCCAGTTCGCGTCATTCATTTCGATGAGATGCGGCCGCAGTACTGCAACGTGTTTTCTCCACTTCATCAGGATAACCGCAACCTGTACGCCATCCTTAACGAGTCCAAGCTTAGTGCCGAGGGTAGCCGGCTGCACACATACGTGGAGCAGCTAATGCCCCTGCTCCAGGACAACTGGCTGGAGGTGCGGCCGCAGCCCCAGCAGCCACTTCTCGCCCAGGATGCGGCAGCCAGCCTGCACGTGGTAGTGGGTCTGATGTGCCTCCTCTGGACACTGATCCACCAGCACGAGACGACCAATAGCACACGCGAACTGAGCACTTGGATGCGAACGAACTACGCGGAAAAGTTCCTGCTCAACTTCCTGGGCAAGGACGGCAGCCGGTTTCCCTACCAGCAGATTCCTGCCACCGGTAAGAAGACTGCCAAGGCAAAGGATAAAGGACCGGCAAATGGCGGCGAGCTGTGCCTGCCGCAGAACCTGACCATTGTCCAGCTGATCTGCCAGTTCCTGCCGCAACCCAGCGAGAAGCACTCCCAGCTGTTCAGCCACCTCGCCTCCTACGTGCAGCAAAGCCTGGAGCGTTTAAGTGCCCTGCCGCCGGAACAGCAGCTGCTGCTGGTGGCATCGCTACGTGCCTTGCTCCTGGACAATGCCAAACTACTGCTGAACATCGCAACGGAACCCCTGACCAGCCTGTTGAACGCCTCGATAGCGGCTTATGTGGGCCAGCGATTCACCACGCGCGAGGGCGTGGCCACCCGGGTGCTGAGCCTGCTGTGCGAGATCCTCCAACGTTCGGATTTGTACGTCCGCTATGGCGGCGCCGAGAGATTCGCCACCTTTCTGGGCTACCTGCCCCTGCTGCTGCTCAAGCCCACTGTGGGCGAGGGCACACTCCTGGCCATGGCCACGCTCTGTCGCCAGCTAAACACTGTCTTCATGGAGGCTTTGGTCCAGGTCGCCGGCCAGGTTATCACTCATTTGCCACACCTACATGTCACGGGCGAAAACGATGAGAGTGAGTGTTTCGAGAGCCAGAAGCGCATACTAAACCTCTTCTACTATGCTCGCTCGTTCGATAAGGAGGGCCAGTTGGAGCGGACCCTCAGGGAGCTAGAGCCGCAGGCGGAGAGTCAACGAATTGCCGGCTACCTAAAAGCAGTGTTGGCCTATGACTAGGTCTGTTCAGAGGCCCAAAACTAAGCTAAGGATTATAGTTTGTAAGCTGTGAGAACTTGTTGAACTTTCAAAAATATAAGCTAAGGCCTATTTTGAAAAAAAAAAAATTTATATTAGTTTAATGTGTACATTATGTTCAGCTCTTTTTTTCCTGGTCAGATCTTGTGCTTCTTCTGTGCCTTCGGCTTGAATCGATCCAGCACTGAGCGCAATGCCTTGGTCTTGGGCTTGGTCTTCTTCAGCCCATGCTCCTTGAACACGCTCGCCTTGGCCTGACGCACCTCGGCAATGAACTCCTGCGGATACATAGCAAAAGGGTTAATTCGATTCAGCTTTGCAGATGCAATTTAAGAGACACTCACCTTGCGCTTCGCATCCTTGACAATTTGCTTGTTGCGCGCCGCCTTCGCTGAGCCGCCGCGTCCCTTCATCTTGTGACGTGACTTCATGTCAATGCGCGGCGGCTTGACGTGGAAGAGCTTTCGCTTGGCATCAATCTTCTCCTGCAGCGTGGGCGCATCCACGCCTGTGATCTCGTGCGGGTCCATTGTGATCAGCTCGGGCGGGATTTTCTCAAGCAGTGCGTGCACCTCGTGTTCGCGCCGTTGCTTAGATGTCTCGTATGGATTGTCCTCCATGGCGTCGAAGTTGGGCTCCCCGGAGCCGGGCACCAGGAGCGACTGAAAGCCATTCGCGGTGGCCACGCCCAGCACATCCTCGTACGGGCAAAAGCGCAGATCGTGGACGAAGGAGTCGCAGCTCTGTCGGAGATAGGGCAGCTTCGTGTAGTCAGCGGTGCCGCCGCCCGATAACAGATCGACATATGTCTCCAGGTAGGTGCCCTGGGACAGGGCCAGCATGCCGCGTTGCGAAACGTCCAGCGAGTTGGCAGGCAGACGCAGTTGGAAATGAGTCAGTGGCTTGGCCTCAACCAGCATCCGAATATCCCACACCTTGACAGAGCGATCCAGACCCGCTGTGACCAAATGCTGGCCTTTGGGGTCCACCGTCAGCGCTGTCATGGATGTGGAGTGGCACAGAAGCTTGACCAGCGGCTCGCGGACTTTGGGTGACCACATGGAGACGACGCCTTTACCGCTGCCGATGCAGAGGACACCGTTGCTGGGATTGTGCCGCAGCATGCGGATTTCGCCTAAGCCGGTATTGAAATTGCCGACTAGCTCGCCAATGGAGACATCCAGCCAGGAGACGTAGCCAGCGTTGTTGCCGGCGGCCAGGAGGAAGTGGTAGGGCAGGAAATCCAGCCGGTTGACTCGCGCCAACCGCTTTAAGCAGTGCAACTCGGTGCCCTTCTTGTCGTAGATGTACACCCAGCTCTTCTGCGCTACGGCGTACATGGTGGGCACATGCAGCCACTGCACATCCTCGATGCTCTCCATCGCATTGAACTCGCAGTGCAGCCGCTTGGTGACCCAATCGAAGGCAGCAACGTGACCGCGTCGTCCGCCCAGCAGCAAATGGCGGCCGTTCTTGGTGTAGCGCAACTGGTAGGGGCCGTGGTCCAAGCTTAGACTGAAATGCTTGGCCGCCGACTGCATGTCCACATGTCCGGCGATCTGCGCTTGCCGCAGTTCGGCCGTGGTCTCGCCTTCGTCCGGTTCTAGCTGGCCGGGAATCTCCTGCAGCAGCAGCTCTGTGCGCGCCGCCTGCTCGGTGGCATACTGGAGGTATACCTCCTTGCGCGTCTGCTGCTCCTTGAAATGGCGCGTCTTCACACCCTTTGGTTGTACCTTCTCGCCGCGCGAGTACTTGTCCATCAACTCCTGTGGAATAGGATTCCTCTTAAGCTCGGGCTCAGCCGGGTCCTTTGGGTGAGCCGCCGTCTTCTTAGAGAACGGTGGACGTGAAAATTGTGTCTTCTTGGCCTTGTTCTGCATCTTAATGAAGTCGCCAACAAAATTCTGTTGGCTTTTGCGCCTCACTTTTACGCGTTCCAGGCCGCCATCGTTGTCGGTGGCCTTCTCTGTGTCAAAGTAACGTTTGTACGGCGTCTTTTGCTTGGGACGGACTTTCGGCATCTGTTTTGTCATTCTGATTAAACGTTATACTAAAAATTTAGATAAGAAACTTAAAGACTCTTTTTAAAATCCACAGCGTGCACGTGCTGCTTCTTCTTCTTTCAACAGCTGTGTTGGCCTATGTGGCAGTGTTGCCAGCTTAGCTTATTATAAGCTAGTTCTAGCATATTTGAAAATGGAAATACTGGTTGCGTTCACCAGAACAACTTGATCACTGATCACTGATGGATCAGTAAGTACAACATGATCACTGATCACTAATACCTGAAGGATGTTGTTCTGGTGAACGCGTATGATCATTACGCCGTCTCAAAAAACATCGGCTTGGAACCTATCGTTATCTTCCTGCTTCCCTCCAACATTGCTTTGAATTTGCATATAAGATAATTGAAATAAGCAACAGGTAACTATGGTTGCGTTCACCAGAACAACATGATCACTGATCACTGATCCCTCAGGGATGAACGCGTATGATCATTACGCCGTCTCAAAAAACATCGGCCTGGAACCTATCGTTATCTTCCTGCTTCCCGCCAACATTAATTTGAATTTGCTTGTAAGATAATTAAAATAAACAAGAGGTAACCGTAACTAAAAAGCAACTGGAGACATTTTAAAATATTCCTAAAATTGTCAAAGTAATTGTTTTTGACCAGAGACCTCATAAAATAATTTATTGCGGAATATGGCGCCTTATTTCATTGAAAAGGCGTGCTGTCAAATTTATTTCATCCTATTGCAGCACTGTACACTTCATAATAATTAACTTAATAATAATTATATAAATATTTATCAATTCGTTATAATTAAGTAATTATAATGACTGACCACTGCTTTCATTAATAATAATTTATTTTTCCTTTAGTTACGTTCTTATTTCTCTATTTTTCATTTCGATACTTCAACCATCGATATAATCCATCAGTATCGCGAAAAGGTAGCGGACTATTTTTACGATCCCTTTTTGGTGATCATGTTTACTAAAATCTTTTAAAAAATTAGGGATGACACGCACTATCGATAGAAATCCATCAGTGATCAGTGATCATGTTGTTCTGGTGAACGCAACCCATAACTAGTAAGCAACTGGAGACATTTTAAAATATTCCTAAAATTGTCCAAGTAATAGTTTTTGACCAGAGACCTCATAAAATAATTTATTGCTGAATATGGCGCCTTATTTCATTGAAAAGGCGTGCTGTCATTCTAATGCAGCACTGTACACTTCATTCTTGCTTACAAAAACTTAATAATAATTATATAAATAATTATCAATTCGTTAAAATTAAGTTATTATAATGACCGACCACTGCTTTCATTAATAATAATTTATTTTTCCTTTAGTTACGTTCTTATTTCTCTATTTTTCTTTTCGATACTTTAACCATCGATATAATCCATCAGTATCGCGAAAAGGTAGCGGACTATTTTTACGTTTCCTTTTTGGTGATCATGTTTACTAAAATCTTGCAAAAAATTAGGGATGACACGCGCTATCGATAGAAATCCATCAGTGATCAGTGTTTTTTTATAATGTTATGTCCGAAATATCGGTTGGAATACAATCCCGAGTTATCGATAGCGGATAGCTATAATGGGATCGGGGGTGTTAAGCCGGGCTGTTAACCCGATGGAATTAGGAGTGTTGCGCAGCTCTAGCCAAAAAGGGTTGTTAACCTGGGCCGATCCGGGAATTGAAACAACGGATTTTGAATTAAAGTTCTCGCGTTTGGTCAATCTCCGTTGTTTCAGACCAGGAAGAAAGAAAGAAATGAGCACAGGAAGCAGTCGAAGCTGAAGCAGTGCTGCGCGAAACTTCTAATGGGTCAGAAGTAAAAGCCAGTTGGAAATAGTCCCGCCAGTGTAGTGCAAATAATTTAATTTAAATTAATGAAACTTTTAAAAAGAGCATATGAAGGTTAATAAGGAAATGAACACAAAGTTTAAGTGACAGTGAATTTCCGAAGCGAGGACCTCGGAAGCTGGATCGGCGAACCCTTTAGGTGAGTGATTAGGGGGGAGAGAGTATAGCACAAAGAAATATTTGTGTCTATATTTCTAGAGGCCGACCAGGACTAGGTGCGCCAAGAAGGAAACTCCAGGCCATTATCCGGGCCTGGCGCAATTTTTATACCCTTGCAGGGTATTATAGTTTCAGTCAGAAGTTTGCAACGCAGTGAAGGAGACATCTCCGACCCTATAAAGTATATATATTCTTGATCAGCATCAACAGCCGAGTCGATCTAGCCATGTCCGTCTGTCCGTCTGTCCGTCTGTCCGTCTGTCCGTCTGTCTGTCCGTTTCTACGCAAACTAGTCCCTCAGTTTTAAAGCTATCTGAATGAAACTTTGCAGTTAGTCTTATATATACTCTCTCGTAAATATGTCGGAACGGGCCGGATCGGACAACTATATCGTATAACTGCCATAGGAACGAACGGTAAAACTTTCGAAAAAAAATTATAACTTTGTCAGTTTTCAACAAAACTCCACCAAATTTGACATTTGGCCATTAATTATTAATTTAGAATTTCGGTTTAAATTTCATGAAAATCGCCCGACTATATCCTATAGCTGCCATAGGAACAATCAGGAAAATAATAGAAAATATCCTAACTTCGCTGTTTCTCAACATATTTTCATCAAATTTGAGATTTGGCCACTTAATATTGTTTGAGAATCTTAGTTTTAATTTCATGAAAATTAGACGACTATATCCTATAGCTGTCAGAGGAACAATCAGGGTAATAATAAAAAATTCATAGTTTCGCTATTTCTCAAAATATTTTAATCAAATTTGGGAATTGACCACTTATTATTATTTCAGAATTTCGACTTTAATTTTATAGTTCAATTGCAATCTGCAAGGGTATATAAACTTCGGCGAACCGAAGTTAGCTTCCTTTCTTGTTTTGATTATTTTGCGGCACAGCATTTGGTGCTGGCTCTATGTCGGCAGACCGGAGTTTGGAAATCTGGCCGTTATTTCCGGAAAAAAAGGTCACCAAAAAGAGAAGATTCTCCACTGATCTAGATTAACTTCAGTTAAGAGCCCGTGGCTGGAATAAAGGAAAATCTTTTGCTGGAGGTTGAAGGTTCATAGAGGATACGTGTTTCGCACCGCCAGTGTGCTCTCCAAAGATATACATACATATATTCCGTCTAGAGGACCGACACGCCTTCCGAGGGGCGACAACGGGGGTCACCAAGGCTTCAGTCGGGGATAATTTATTTATTTTTTTATTTTTTTATTATGTATTTGTGTCAGTCTAATTTTATTATTGTTTATTTTTCATATTTTATTTATTTATTTATATTATTCATTTATTTATTTATATTGGATTATTTGTTTCTTATATCCATGTTCTTAATGTTCAATATTCATTGATTATTCTTATCATTATTAATGTAAATTTTGTGTGGCAGTGGAACCCTATATTTTTTCTGGTTTTGCCTTAAAACTTCAAAAACAGTAAAACGAATAGTCCTTTCTGAGCGCTCAAAACGGGTAGGAAAAATCGTTGAGAATTTGTTGATAAAGGGACAATTTCACGTTTTATTATTCAAATTATGTTTTTATGTGCTAAATTAATAAGGAGTGCCGGCAGAAGTGAAAACTTGAACTTTTGGCGCATTAGGCACGTTTTAAGGTGATCATTTTTAGATGCGATCGCGACATGAGAAATTGTACATAAAAAATCAAGTTTATCAAAGCAATGTGGGCCTTTTTGAATGGGCATGAAGGATTATAATATAGAAACTATATTCGAACGAAGTGGTTTTATTTAAATAAGTAAATATTAGTAATTAGTAAATACAAAATTAATCAATTCTCATCCATAATTTCAACAACTCTTACATCATCATTATCAGCATTTTCATAATTATTATCAGGATTTTCATCAAATTCTAAATCTGAAACAATAGGTCTATGGCAAGGGTGCCCAGGCCCATTGCTCCCATTGTTTTTGTAATTGGCTCCGAAGCATAGGCGAGGAAATGTGTATATGTACACTGCTCTCGGCATCAGAGAACTGCGCAAGCCACCGGGAACAGCAAGTGCACTGGCTAGATACCGAGTGTCTCAGATACTCGAGTGTATCTGCTACCGAGTAACTCAGACACTCCAGTGTTTGTGGTACCCATAGAAAAACACTCGAGTGCCGCAGACACCCAATATTTTTTTGCTTGCCTGCGAGAGTGCTA
>VNJQ01003257.1:0-11081 GCA_008042515.1 Drosophila truncata | reverse complement strand
TCCCTTTCAACTTCACGACAGGCTTCGCAACAGTAACGTAAGCCGATATTTTTCCTCACGTCATCAACCGTCCGGCCGGCAACTCCAATGCACTTTGCATGCAAAATGTCGCACAACCAACAGCCGATGGTGAGATCGCTGGAAGAAATTACCTTCTTACAGGTTTTAGCGCGCAGACCATATCGGAAGACATTATAAAGACTTACCACTGTACTTTTTACGTTAATGAGAGGGAGCGACAGATAAGATAAAAGTGCAGCTGCACAGAGAGAGTTGGAGAGTGGGAGAGCGTGAGAGCAGGAGAGCGTGGGAGTAAGCAAGCTTAGGAACGTTTAGCTGTCGCGACGGCGCAACAACGGCTAAACGGGAGAGGCACAAAAAGGAATGCAAAAATGCAAGAAGAACAATCACGGCAGCACAATTAAATTGTGAAAATAAAAGAGATTAAATGCACAAATAAATATAGCTGCATGCACACGAAGTGAACGGGAACTATGAAGAACGCAATGTAGAAGTTTTAAATAAACCCCGATGGTTTTTAGCAAAGTTATTACACAAAAACGAGAGCGCAAGAAAAAAACACGACCGTTCACTTTAAAGGAGAAAGATAGAGAGTTTTCTGGCACAGCTCTTCTGGGACATCTTTTTTCTGGCACAGCTTTCTTACTCAGCTATGCAAAGAATACATTTCTTTTTAAAAAATGGGTAATTTTATTGCGAATATTAAGTCTGTCTTATTCATTATCGCTAAAAGTTCCAAAAACTCGTACATATACTTTTCTGATACTACTATGTTCTTCTTGTTCTTGTACGCATTTAGTTGTTTCTTGTTTGTTAAATATAAACTTTGAGATTAATCACATTTTTGCCAAAAATAAACTTTCGGTTATGTAATTCAAATTCAATCCGAGCGAGCATATCTATTGTTACCGATATTCTGTCGATGTTTTCTAGCCTAAAAATGTTCTTATCTTCTTGCAAAAACGTTTTGCTTATTCCATTTTTGTTATTATTTATAATCGTAGTTACTCTGCTTTGTTCTTCATTTATAAATTTTGTCAAATTCTTAAACATTATGCTGCTCTTATTGCCTATCCTTTCCTGTGAATTCATGGCCCCTCTCAATCTCCGCTCTTCTTCTTGCATTTTTCTTAATTCTTACTGCACCTTACTGCATCTTCCGCGTCTAAGTTTTCAGTTATGGACTTGACAACGGAACCCAATCCATTATTTAACCCTCTTGTTTTCCTTCTCCTGGGACATATCGCTTCAAACCTTGCTTTAATCATTTGTAGCTTGTTTTGTAGAGCCTTAACGAGGTCCTTTGTCTGTGTATCCTCTACAACATCCCTAAATGATTGTTCTATGTTCTCTATCGCTTCATGATATTCCTGTAATTTTATTATATGTATTGTAGGAACAGCAGTGTAAATAGTGTAGCAATACCAGTGTAAATAGTGAGATAGCATTAAGTGAAAACCATATATTATTTTAGAAAGCAATGTATATCGATACTATCGATAGAAGAAGAGGGATCTGCGATCTCTACTTCTTGGGATGTCGAATAAGAATTAAGACGGCAAATATACTTCGGAATAAAATAAAAAAATATATCTAAAGAAACCCGAGAAGGCTGTTTTTGAAATGTCTTCCTCTTTTACCTCGATTTGGTGGTATCCACTCGCCAAATCTAGGGTTGAGAAATATTTTGCTCTTCACAAGCTATTCAACACATAGTTAATTAATGGTAGGGGATATCTGTTTTTAATCACCTTCTCATTTAACTTTCTATAGTCCACCACTATTCTCCATTTTCTTTCCCCACAGGCATCTTTCTTTTTGGGTACCAACTAAACCGGTGTACTCCATGGTGAATGGCTGTGCCTAATGATTTTCTGATCCAGTAACTTCTCTTACTGTCTTTTTACTTCTTGCCTTTCTTTCAACGCAGACCTGTACTGCCTGGCATACGCCGCAATATCATCCTTCGATCTTATTTGGCGTTTAACCGCATTCGGGAAGGATAAGCTATTTCCTTCTCTCTAAAATATATCTATCCATATTTGGTTGGGAATTTCCTCCCCACCTATACTGTGACCAGGTGCCTCTTTGGGTATCCGTAGTCGGGCCATCTATCTTTTCCTGTTCCTGTTTCGGAGTTTCTTTCTCCTTGCCCTGTGACTCAGCCAATCCCTGATCTTTTGGTTCTACATTCTTTCCATCAAGGGTACACAAGTTATTTTCCTTGCAAGCTATTTCATATACCTTTGCTAAATTTGGCACCCCCATGTTGCTGATAGTTACGCCAATAGATTCCTTCAAAGCAGATACAAAGGCGTTTAGGGCCATCTCCTATTACGTTTCCTTTTTTTTTTTCTCTTTTATGTGTGTCAATTCCATAATTAAGTTCTGTTCCGACCTCTTTTCTTTAAAATGAGAACGATATTTTCTTAATTTGGTCCCAATTTAGCTCTGTTTCGTCCAAGTCTAGGATTTTTTCCGCTGCTCCTACAATCTTGCTTCTACAATAACAGCCCTAAGTGCTAATACCACTACATTTGACCTTTCTTCTCCCCTTATGAGGCCTAGCACCTGTTCTACTGCTCCTATACATCCATCTAACTTTCCAGCCTCTCCTTCATACTTAGGAATGATTTCTACCAGGTCTATTACCTTGATAGCTTCTAGAACACTTGTGGTTGCCATTGCTGCAGGCCTTCTTTCATCTGTCATTGCTTGTTGAACTTAATTGTTGTTGGGATCAGCTCTGTCTACTTTTAATTCTTCTCATAATTCTTGCTTCTTGTTTATGTTTATTTCTTATATTAGAAGTGTGTTTAATTTTACGTTTATGTGTGTGTACTTATTTTAGTATGCGTTTAACTTATATTATTCAACTTATTTATTGGCGAAATGGAAGGTTTTTTGTTGTTATTGTGTCGTGGGTCCGCGAGTTTCCGTGTGGTTACTTGAAGTTCTGTAATTAATAAGAGTAAGTTATTACATTATTTTACATTGAATAAAACACCAACAATGGATTTCGTTATAATTATTTATTCTTGAATTCTTCTATTATTATTAATTTTATTTTATTATTTTTTTTTGTATTATTTATTATTTGTTTACCTCATATTTATTCCTTGGATTATTTGTTATTGTCTTGTTTCTTCTTTTGTAATACCTAGTATCGATCAGTCATTACTGTTTTTTTATTTATTTATTTATTTTTTTCTTAATTTTTTAATTTTTTTTTATTTTTGACTTTTTATCAACGTTTCCGAGCCATCCCTATGCTAAACAGTCGCCTGTGCACTACAGTGCGTCGTCTAATACATGTGGATGACCGGATCTCTTTAATATTCTTCTTGTTCTTTTATTTTTTTCCATCCTTATGCTAAGCTGCTGCTCTGTGCGTTACAGAGCTCCGCCTACTACAAGTTAACGGATATACATTAGTTATTTATTTTCTTTTATTAATCATCCTTTATCCTTTGATACGCGGCCGCCCTGTGCTCAACAGTTCGCTGCCTAATACAAATGAAAGCCCAACCCCTAATATTTGTTTTGTTTTTATATATGGTAAGGATGTGCTAGGGCTGGGATGAAGCGGCCCACGGTCCTTTCCAGAAAATATTTATTATACTGGAATATAAGGAATATGAAAGCGGCCACGTTTTGTCTTGATTTAGGGTTAAAATGGGGCGACAGAAAAGGGCGACAGGAGCCACGCATGGCTGAGGCGGGGCGATCGCTAATGGCCGGGTTAATTCCGCTGCGGGACCCTTCCCTAAAGACCTGACGGGCGGCTCGGAAGTGATCCAGCAGCCACACCCCACTCCTACGCCTGGAATAGTTCCAACAGCGAAGCGCCCCAAAAGTGAGCCGGCGGTCTGGAATGCCTCTAACGGCCGCGACTCTGTGGCCACGCCCGGAATAATTCCAGCTGCGGCGGGCAACCGATGATGGGACGAGTGTCCCGAAATAATCCCAGCTGCCGCCGTCCAGACCACGGCGGGGCTATTTCCACGGCAGGTCGCTGAGACCAGGCTAAAGGCGTGAAATAATTCCAACAGCCACTGCCCACTCCGGAGCCCGGAATTAATCCAGCAGCGTGGCGTTCCTGATCCCGTCCAGCTTGAAGGCGTGCCCGGAATAACTCCAACGGAAATTATTTGATCGGGAGGGGAGCAGCGGGGCCACGTGGCAAGGGTAGGGACCGGGGAATAAAAGAGTGGGGATTTGATGCGTAAATAAATGTTGCTGGTTTTATTTATCCAATTCCTTTATTCCCAAACTATTTTTTGCCTACACACACACGCACTAGCACAATGGCTGCGCCATAGACCTGGCCTGTGGTCATGCTCACCCCTCTTCCTCGGGGATCCTGGCTTGGTGTTGGCTCTGGTCCTCGATGCGTTGGTTGTCTGGCTGGGTTTTATTTCTTCTCGGTTTTTCATGGCTGACTTTTTTACTTGCTGGCTCAAAACAAAGTGCCGACGCCATCGTTTGGCGGCTCGGCCGTGGCCTAGTCCTACCGGGAGCGCTGCCACGATCTAATGGCAGCATATTTCTGGGAGCGCCGATCGCTGCCACCCTTTTCCTCTCTTGCAGATATTCCGCAAATCGTCGCGGGTGGCCTCACCCACACCTGCAGATGCGCTCCGCTCTCGGGTGCCTTCCGGCGGCTGCGCATTAGCGGCCTCTGCCGGATCGCACGCCTCTGTCCGCGCTCTCGCCCCTCTGCCGTCGCCTTATTGCGCGATCTTGGTGGCTGCGCCAAAGGCGCTGAGCGCTATGCTGGTCCTGCTCTTTTCTCTGCAGCCGTAGTGGCGCTGTCGAGCCACTGCTATTCCGTCGCTGTTGGGTCGTTTCATGGCCGCTGTCGGGCCGCTGTTTGGCCGTTGATGTTGGGACGTTGCATGGCCGCTGTTTGGCCGTTGATGTTGGGCCGTTGCATGGCCGCTGTTGGGTGCGTTTCGGTGGTGTGTGCGCGGCGGCCTAACTAATTCCTAATGCTAACTTAATTCTACTATTTACACCTAATCCTAGCTTATTCCTAATTAATTAATTAATTAATTTAATTTAATTTATTAATTATTAATTTACAAAGTGCGATTCCTCACACCCCCTTCTTACTTTCGGGTGGGGTGAAGGAAGACCAGCACATTCCCCGTCTGGGTTTAGCTGCACCCGGAACAGCTGGTGTTGTTCCTCCTCCAGGTGTCGGAATGCCCTCCGGCGGGTCCCGCCCAGCCGGGACTGGATACGCTGGATAAGCGGGACGGGGAATGGGCGAATCTTCCCATGAGGCGCTACGCCGGTGTCCTCGCCGATTTGCGGCTGGTGGGCTGGGCGACGCGGCCGCCCTTGTGGGTGCGGGTTTCGGCACGCTGACGGCGGTGGTGGCGCCATGCCCGGTGGGTGAGGGTGGTAGCCTCGCGGAGCTGCTGGGCACGTTGCCGGGCGATCAGGGCCGCGTACTCGCTCCCTGTGGGTAGGGGTGGTGTCTGGGTAGGGTCGTACAAGGCCAATACGGGCCCTGGCCAAAAATTCGTTCCTTAGTGCGTAGCCAGTCTCCCTCGACGAGTGGTGGTGGCCCATGGTGGTGGTGAGATGTCCTCATAGTTCCCGGGGAACATCGGGGACGGGGTGGTTTCGACAGGGGCTAAGGCCTCAAGCAGCGCCGGCGGGATGTCGCCGAAGCACTCCACTCCACTTCACTCCCATACGCATTGGGTGAGCTGTGGTCCCTGCGCTGGCCGGGGTGATCCCAAGGCAGCAGCGTGGGGGAGTCCGGCCCTGGGAGCGGTGATAGCTCCCTCCTGACTGGGGAGGTGTGGGATGACTCCCCATCGTGGCTTGCCCGGGACTCGCGCTGGTGGGGTGGTGTCGCCTCCAGGCGGAGTGCGCCGAAACGCCCATCCGGCGTGACTTCATCGCAGGCGAGGCCACCCTCGAACGCGATGTGCCGCGATTGCACCGCTGGGTGCGACGGAGTTGATGGAGAAATGTACGTGTACCTCGTGTATCTGTGGGAGGAGAAGAGAAGTTTGCGTTAGGTGGTGCTCTCTACTGGGACCCTACCTAACAGAGTAACTAATTTTCTCTCCCATCTATTTATCTCGTGGGGCGAACCAGGGATAGAAGAGGCGGTACTCCCCCGGTGGGGCGGGACGTTTGACAGGAGCGCCTGTCAGCAGTGGCCCCGTTAAACCAAGCCGTCTTTGTTGATTTCTGTTGGCTTAACGGCGGCCGCATGGAGTAGTGTGGCTTTCTCCGTGCTGGGTAGCCTCGTCTGGATCCTCGGTGTCGTTGTCCTCGTTGTAATCCTCAGTGTCGTTCTTCTCGCCGTGGTACGGCTTTAACTGACTCAGGCTCTGGCGCCGTCGACTGCCGGGTATGTGCAGCTGCACAATGTTCGGTTACGCGAACTTGGCTACCGGGGGTTCCGGGTCCCAGGGTGACCTCGTCATAAAGCGCCCGTGGCAATCTGGGTTCTCGTCCCTGTGTCAAGAACGCCGGACTGAACCCCGTCGTGTCCGACACGTGGATGACATACTGATACTGCTGTAACTCGAGTGCCCAACGAGCGATCCTTCCAGTTGGGTTGTCGATCGAGTTCAGCCATTTCAGGGCCTGGTAGTCCGTCAGAACCTCGTAGCGGTATCCCTTGATATAGCAGCGCTTCTTCCTGACGGCCCACGCGATGGCGAGATACTCCTTCTCGGTCACTGAGAGGTTCCGCTCAGCGGTGTTCAGGCGGCGGTTAGCGTAGGCTATCACTCGCTCCTGTCCCTCGATGGTCTGCGTTAATACGGCTCTAGTGCCGTACTCGCTGGCATCCCTTTGTAGCACAAACTTCTGTCCGAAGTCCGGGCATGCTAGAATGGGCGCTTCCTGGAATGCTTGGTCCTTTAACTGGGTCCACTCTCACTTTTGGCCTTTCTTCAACAGCGATGTCATCGGCGCCACAACATCGGCGAAGTTGGGAACGAAGCGGCGATACCAGGAGGCGACGCCCAGGCATCTCCGAAGTTCCTTCAAGCTGGTGGGTGACCGTAGTTCGCGGATCGCGGTTACTTTGTCCGGATCGGTGTGTATTCCGGCCTCGCTGATCACATGCCCCAAGTAGGCAATATGCCGTTGAAAGAGGTGGCACTTCCCTCGATTCAGCCTCAAGTTTGCCCGGCGCAGCCGGCGAAACACTTCCCGCAAGTTAGCGACATGTTCCTCAAGTGTGGAGCCTATGACGATGATGTCATCCAGATATGCGAACGCGTGTGGTTCCATATCGGGCCCGATGACCGTGTCCAAGGCGTGCTGAAATGTGGCGAGGGTGAAATGAAGCCCAAATGGCATTACTCGCCCATGAAACAAGCATGGAACCGTAAACGCCGTGCATTCTCGACTTTCCCGGGATACGGGGATTTGCCGGCGTTTTCTCGGCGTAGTCCTCGAAACGGACACGCTTCTTGGAGGTACGGAATGGGTTCCGTTACGCGGCTGTGGCGTTGGCCACGGGCAATATATGGCTCCATCTGGGCGACCGACTTGTCTCCTTGCCGACTCACGGGGGCTTGGGCTGGTTGGGTTCCTCGAGTGATTCCCGGTCACACGAGGCCCGTTCCCGTTTCCCGAAGCCTGGCGTCGACAGCAGTCGATGGTTCGTTGTCCTCGCCGTCCGCAGTCCCAGCAGAAGATCCGGAAGGTTCCGGCATTCCGTAGAGAAATGTCCCGGTTGCCCGCAGTTTGATCGGCTCCTGCGCGCCGAGAGAGTTTGCGCTCTGGCTGGCGCATTCGTTCCCGCTGATGTTTCCCGCGTGCGTATTCCGTGCTATGTGTGCCGGCGGTGTCCGGCGAGCTGTGCGGTCCGCACTCATCATTGGACTGGAAGCGGTCGCTGCTGGTGGGTGTGGATCGCGGTAGTCCGGGGCTCGTCCGCCTCGACTTCGGGTCACCTCGTAGTCGACCACTAGGTGGGTCAACTCCGCTAGCGTGCGGAAATCCTGCCTCCGGGTAAACAACTGGGAGAATGTTGTCGTACACCCGCTCTAGTTCGCGCTCTGGAGTGAATCCTGCCCGGCGTATTTGCAGACGCAGGTCCACTAAATATTCCTTGAAAGGCTTGTTGGGCCTTTGGAAGTGCGTCCTAATCTCGTCCTCCAGCCGCTGGTAATAACGCGGGGGCAGGAAAAAATCCAAAAATTCGCCTCGCGGAGGCCACAGGTTCGATACCAGCTTTCGGCTCGGCCGGTCAGCAGTATCACCAGGGCTTGAGCAAGGTATTTTCGGTCGACGCGCTCCTCGATGTGCTCCATGAATCCCAAAGGATCCGTCGTCCCGCCATTTACCCATCCGATCCATCAGGGTAGCTCCCATGTTGGAGTCGAAATGGTGGGTCGCGACGCGTGGAGGTTCCTCCGTTTTCGTAAGCAGGTGGCGCCCTGCGGCTGGGGAAGTACTACGCGTCAGTAAAAGCGTGAGGTGTGCCACCAGTGCGAACGCGGCTGGTCCCGGCGAGGTGACCTCGGGGTCCAAATACATTGGCGAGAGCATCTTTGCATCCCCGGTGGTAGCATTCCCGAGGCTTCGTTCGAGCTCCTCGAGCACTGACTGCCTCAGAATTATCCGGCTGACGCATAAAGTCAATTAAACGAGCACGCTGCTCCTCCACGGTGCCGCCGCGGTCGAGACCAAACTCGTTGAGGATGGCCTCCAGGTCGAGCTTCTTCCGATAGCTAATCCACGTGACGCCCATAGCTCAAGCGGATGCGCACGAGAAAATTTCGCAGGACTGGACGCCTGAATATAAAAAAAAAAAACAAGAAAGGAAGCGTACATCCGCGTATATAAGTACTCTCTAGAGTTAGTTAGAACTTTGGGCAGATCGTTAATAAATAATGTAAACCCAAATGGTTCCCTTGTGGGACACCTGAGGTGACCCTGAGAACATTAGATAAGTAATTTTTAAAGAGGACTTTTTGCGTCCTGCCAATCAGATAACTAGAGATCCATCTAAGAAGATCAATTGAAAATCCCATTAAATCGAGTTTCCTGAGAAGAGGAGAATTATTAACAGAATCAAATGCTTTGCTGGAGTCAGTATAAATTACACCTGTTTGAAGGTTTTTATGGAAGCCCTTTATAATGAAGGAAGTGAGCTCCAAAAGGTTCGTAGTTATTGATCTTCACTTAATAAATCCATGCTGACATGGAGAAATTACTGATCTACAAAGGTGCTGCAAATGTGGAGTAATAATATTTTCTAAGAGTTTAGGGATGGCCGATAACTTAGAGATTCTCCTTTAGTTGTTGGCCACCGATTTGTTACCTTTTTTGTGGAGAGGAATAACAAATGATTCCTTCCAGATAAGGGGAAAGTGTGAGGTTTCTAGGGAGAGCACAGGGCATCGGCACAATACCTAAGCACACAGCCCGGTATTCCGTCAAATAAACTGGCTTAAAAACAAAATTCTATGATAAACAATGAATGGCCGAATGTCAAATTTGATGAAAATATGTTGAGAAACAACCGAGTTATGATTTATTCTATTATTTTCCTGATGTTCCTATGGCAGCTATAGGATAAAAACGTCTGACTTTTATGAAATTTAAATCAAAGTTCTGGAATAATATTAAGTGACGAAATCTCAAGTTCGATAAAAATGTTTTGAGCTATAATTTTTTTCGAAAATTTTGCCGATTGTTCCTACTGTTCCCGATTTTTCCTATGGCAGCTATAAGATATAATCGTCCGATTTTCATTAAATTTAATACGAAATCTTAAAACAATATTAAATGGCCAAATATTAAATTTAGTGAATATATGTCCTATGGCAGTTATATGATATAGTCGTCCGCTCCGGCCCGTTTCGACATTTGTACGAGTAAGAGTATATAGAAGACTAACTGCAAAAGTTTCATTCAGATATATTTAAAACTGAGGGACTAGTTTGCGTATAATCAGACAGACGGACGGCCAGATGAACATGACTAGATCGACTAGGCTGTTGATTCTGATCAAAAATATATATACTTTATAGGGTCGGAAATGTCTCCTTCACTGCCTTGCAAACTTCTGACTGAAATTATAATACCCTGCACGGGTATAAAAATATGAAATTTCTTAAAATTCTCGGAAAATGTTGTTAATCAGGGGTGCCACAGAAATCACTAGGGATTTTGCTTTCCGCGGAATCCATTTCCCCGCAAATATTTCCGCGGTGTCACAGGGCTTCGAGTGATTTCATTTTTTTAGCATATTAGCAAACCTCTTCGAACTTGGCTGCTGAGGGTGGCAGCCCTCTCAAATTAAAATTTCCCTAATGTTCGTTTAACATTATTTTATATTTTATCATTGCAGAGCAACAATGCCACATGGCAGACGTAAAATGTCCGACAAATGTTTTCACATATTGCACAATAATTAAAATAAATAAATTAAAGTAAAACTTATGTTATTTTAAAGACTGATTTTTTTTAAGTTTATTTTAACGAAAACAAAATTGGTTTCATATATATTTTATTAATTTCCCTTAAGTGAATTTTTAACAGTAAAAGTTGGCATCGCTGACCCTGACTTCGAAAAACAGAATAAACGAGTTGGCAGCACTACACTTTTGCGGATTTAGCGCTGATTCATTCAGCGCAAAATACTTTCGCGGATCGGCTGTGGCACCGCGGAATGAAATTGAAGAGAAATTTAGCGGAAGCGATTTCTGTGGCACCCCCGAATATTGTTTTTTAATTTTTTTTTTTGTTAAACAAATTTTTGTTTAAGATTTTGACGCCCACTTAACTTAGTAGAATATTCATTCTAAATTTAAAGTTGATATCTCGAAAAGCCACCGACTACACTATGCCTACGAGTTGCGTCTTTATTTTCTGGAACAAAATCAACTTTCCTTGGTTGTGTCACGCTGCGTCTGCGGAAATGCAAGGCTTCACAATGAAACAACTCAGGGTAAAAAATACCAAAATACCAAAAAAATACATACAAAAAAGCATAGGCTGCAACTGGGGCATGTAAAGTCGCGAAAAGATATGGAATCAATTGATTATATTGTAGTTCAGAAATACTT
>VNJQ01003240.1:0-74488 GCA_008042515.1 Drosophila truncata | reverse complement strand
TCTAAACTGTTCTCACTAACTTGTAGACCTAAAAGGCCTCTGAACCATTCTCACCCAATTGTAGACCTAAAAGGCCTCTGAACTAGTACTTTGTAGACCTTAAAGGCCTCTAAACCATTCTCACCGATTGTAGACCTTAAAGGCCTCTGACCCATTCTCATCACTTTGTAGACCTTAAAGGCCTCTAAACTGTTCTCACTAACTTGTAGACCTAAAAGGCCTCTGAACCATTCTCACCCAATTGTAGACCTAAAAGGCCTCTGAACCATTACTTTGTAGACCTAAAAGGCCTCTGAACTAGTACTTTGTAGACCTTAAAGGCCTCTAAACTGTTCTCACCAACTTGTAGACCTAAAAGGCCTCTGAACCATTCTCACCAACTTGTAGACCTTAAAGGCCTCTAAACCATTCTCGCCAGCTTGTAGACCTAAAAGGCCTCTAAATCGTCCGTATCATTCTCACTGATTGTAGACCTTAAAGGTCTCCCACCTCCCCTCTGCTAACTAGTAGACCTCAACGGTCTCTGCCGCTGCGCTTTTACAGATCGACAGGACGACCCAACGGAGCTTCTCCCTACGGTCAGGTCAACGACGGATCCCAACGAAGCCGAAGGACGACACCGCCCACCGAGGACACAGGAGCACGGTCACTTATTGTAACATTGGCTTTACATAAATAAAGTCTCGATTATCGATTACTGTGTAATTTTGGTGTCTTCTCCTCTGGGAACGGGTGGGAATCTCTTACAGCAACTCCACCTGAAGAAATATAAATTTCTGAGACGACCTCTGGCCATCCCTGAGCCATCCGAGCATTGGCGAATCGTCACAAGATTTATTATATTTCGACTTCTTTTTGAAAGGATTTTGACATTTTGGCTTGATTTTTAAGGAATTTATTATATTATAATTTGTTTTCTCGAATGATTTTTCATATTTTGCCTTGTTTTTTAAATAGTTTTTAAAGGGAAAGTAAGGAAAAATATATATTATTATATAAATTTTGTTTTTCATGGATTTTTAGGAAGAGTATTTTGTAGATTTTTAGAATTTTAAGGTAAAATAAAAAAGTTGGAAGAGACATAAATATAAAACGCTCAAATAGCGAAAAACCTTCCCTTGGCTTGAATTTCTTTTAAGTAATAAAAGAAGTCTGAAACGTAATAATTTAAGGATCTATAAGGTTCCTTTTTTAACTGAAAATTGAAAGAGGAAATACTTCTTTCTTTCAAAATAACAAATATTTAATTAAAAACCCACAAGTTATACTTTTGTAAATATTATTTCTTTATTATAATTTATATATTTAAAATTAAACATATTTAGAACTGTACACTATACACTAGACTATATACAAATGTTCCGGAGAGCTTTCCGTTTCGTTTTTCGTTTCAGTTTTCCGGCTGTTACTCCAAGGAGGAGTTTCCCTGGAAAAGGTTTCTTCTCCCCTCACTTCTTGAGCACCGCATTTCCGCTGTCAGTCGCCGCCGCTGCTTCTGCTGCTCCTGCTGCTGCTTCCTTTTGGAATATCCTGAGGCGATGATAGGAGCAGGCCACCCGGCAACCGCGTGTGCAAAACTCCCGATCCGCGCACATGGACGTGGCCAGACTCTGTTGGACGACGACCAGGACGCGGCAATAGTCGTGGCACATGTAGCACTCTGGCCGAGAGCGGCAGAGGAATGGAGGCGTGATCACGGGCAGGGATTGGCGATAGCACAGCTCCCGGCACTGGACGATCCTCTGGGCACGTCCTAGTCCTGGCTCAGGACCTTCCAGAGAGCGGGGAAGAGATGCGCCCAGCGCATTGCCAGCCAAAATGCTAACAAAGATGATGGTAATGATGCTCCTGAGTGCTGCTCCTGCTGCTGTTGCCATGTTGCCACTCGTCACTCGTATTTTTTAGTTGGATTCTCGAATAATTGTGCAGCTTCTCCTTTGAATTTGAATAATTTTGCAGCTTCTCCTTGGAATTCGAATAATTGTGCAGCTTCTCCTTTGAATTCGTCACTCGTGTCGCTCGCTTCACGTTTCCTTGGCTTCTGATTGTCTTTGGTGCAGCGACTTGGCCTTTATATATCCCCGGAATCCCTTTCTTTTCATTCACAAAGCAAGAGGAAAAACCCAGGCAGGACTCGGGACTACCTGGAATCGATCCTTGGGATCCTCCGCCAGGTAATTGACAACACGTGTGTGCAACGGACGCAACGCTCGCAACGCTCTTTTCATGAATGACCAGTTTGGGTGGAAAGCCCCTGGAATTTCCCGCCATTGATGCCCGGCTTTAGGTCATATTTTCGCTTCGGATTTTTACCTGCGTCCAAGGGTTAAGTTAAGCCGCATCGTCCAGGCTGTGCTCTGGCGCCAGCTTCTTCTTCGCCGGTGACAGTTTTTATTATTGCGTAATATCCTCGTCCTCCGGTTGATCCTCAGGCCTGGACTTAGGTAAAGCCAGCCCAGACCAGGACGAAGCAGCGAGAGTGGACAAACACAGGTTAATTGGGAAAATCATAGGTAAAACCGCACTTAAGAGAGAGAGTCCTATTGATAAACGGCAGGACGCGCTGAACAGCATTTCCTGCCAGGATAATGGCACGCGGAAAACTGTCGCCCTTTTCGCTGCGTTTGGGAATTTTTGAGTTTAAGAAAAGATAAAGCGAACAAGATATGAAATATCAGCAAAATTGTTTGAATTATTTCAGAAATCGGGTTTAAATATGTAAAAATATACTTTTATTATGTTTAGGCACAGGAAAATGAAGTTAAAAATATTTCTTATTTTATTAACTTCTATTTTTAAATATTCTGAATAAATTATTAAAATATTAATGGATCGGGAATATTCCCTTAAGAATATGTCTTTTTAATTTAGAAAGATTTAAATTGAAAAACAATTGTCGAGCCAAAAATAAAATGTCAAAGAGAACGTTTCTAATTTATTTAATTTTAAATAATAATTTTAAAAAATAAAATAAATAAAATAAAGATTAGTAAAAAACCAAACAACAGAATTTTTGAAATTTAAATGTTGCTACATTTATTATATGCATATATGTATTTATTGTTTATATTTTCCTTTTTATTATTTGTTAAGTTTCTCGGGTTTATTTAACTTTTATTTTTATTTTGAAGAAATTTTGAAATAAATTATTTTTTGAAAACTGACTGACTGGCGCCACCTGTGAGTAGATCTAAGCTATTTTATACATGGCCTTTATTTGGAGAAGCTAAGCTATTTTACATCTTACATTTCTTTTTAAATCTAGAGGTCGCCCGAGCGTTAAGCAAAGAGCATAAAAGCATGATTTAAAAATGTAAAAATATAAAATATAAATATTATTTATTTTTAACTTCATAAATTAAAAAAAAAAGTATTTTTTGTAAACTTTGTGAATATATTATAAATTAAAAACGAAAAAAAGACAAAACAAAACCAACCAAGATGTGAAAATGCAAAAAGCCAAATCTGTCGGTCAGTAGAGCAGTATGACAATGTAAAAAGTAAAAATACAAAAGTATCTGAACAAGTTTAAGATTATGAATAAAATAATAACCAAAGTTAGACAAAACAAACGGCTTTTATTTTCTTTTTGGGATTTATTTCAGCTGGCAAGACGCTGGCTTATGAACTAGATGAGCATCTCTAATGCCAGAGATGAGGTTTCCTCCCAATATTGCAATATAGCTAGATGAGCATCACTGATGTAGATCGTTGGGAACTGCCAGCAAATTGGGCATTTTCAGTGCAACTTCTTCGATTTTGGGATTTCTGATACCAGGAGTTTTTTTATTGTAAAAGAGAGCCTTCTTGTTGTTGTACAAACAAATCCTGACTTCTGTCTGGCCGTTTTAGGGACAAAATTGAAATTTTTGAAATTTTTTAGCGGAGTTTTAAACCATTTTACAATTTAGCATATAAATGGTTTGAAACTCGGCTAAAATATTTAAAAAATTACAATTTTGTCCTGAAAACGGCCAGATAGAAGTCAGGATTTGTTTTTATAACAACAACAAACGTCTCTTTTACAACATAAAAACTCCGGGTATCCGAAATCCCAAAATTGACGAAGTTGCACTGAAAATAACCCAAAAAGTACAATTTTGTCCTGAAAACGGCCAGATAGAAGTCAGGATTTGTTTGTACGACAACAACAAACATCTCTTTTACAACAAAAACAACTCCCGGTATCAGAAATCCAAAAATTGACGAAGTTGCACTAAAAATACCCCAAAAATTACAATGTTTTTGCAAATTGGTGTTGTGAAAATATTTTTGTTGTTGTTGTACAAAATATTGTAGCTCTAGTTGTTGTTGTTGTTGTACGCACAAATCCAGACTCCGACTGGGGATTTTCAGTACAAAATCGTAAATTTCTGAATTTCAGATACCAGGCGAACAGAACGCAGTAGCAAGCGGCTGAAAACTGTTATAAACTGTTATAAAAACTATTGATATGATCTGGTCACACTGCAACAATAAACTGGCTACATTTGAGCTCGTCACACTGAAAAATAAACCGCCAAATTTGAATTTAAATTCAAAATGAAATATTATTATTTTCTCTTGTTTTTGTTAACGACATATTGTTGTTGCAAAAGAGATGTTGTTGTTTTTATTGTACGCACAAATCCAGACTCCCACTGGGCATTTTCAATACAAAATAAATCATTTTATTTTATTTTGAATTTAAATTTGGCGGCAAATTTGCAATGTGACCAGATCAAATATATCTGGTTTATTGTTGCAGTGTGACCAGATCAAATCAATAGCTTTTATAACAGTTTATAACATTTTATAACACTCTTCAGTCGCTTGCTACTGCCTTCTGTGCGCCTGGTATCTGATATTCAGAAATTAACGAATTTGTACTGAAAATGTCCAGTCGGAGTCTGGATTTGTGCCTACAACAACAACGACATCTCTTTTACAACAAAAACAACTCGCTTACAATAACAACAACAAAGAATAAATAATTTAATTTTTAAAATTTGAATTCAAATTTGGCGGTTTGCCTTGTGCAACTCCTCTTTTGCAGTGTGACCATAGCAAATATCAACGAAAATACCATGCTCTGTTCCTCTCTTTCCCCTCGCCCACTAGCTGTAGTTCAAGCGGCAGCCGCTTGATGGCGTTGTTTGTTCTTACGACCCATTTATAATGTTTTAAGGCTTTTTTTATTTGAATTCCAATTTGGCGGTTGACTAGTTGTGTTTTAGATATATGAAATTAAGGTTTTTCTTGGAAATTGTTATTGTGAAAATATTTTTGTTCTTGTTGTTGTACAAAATCTTGTAGCTCTGGTTGTTGTTGTTGTTGTAGGCACAAATCCCGACTTCAAGCTGGCCATTTTCAGTACAAATTCCTCCATGTCGGGATTTCAGATACCAGGCGCACAGAAGGCAGTAGATGGACGATGAGCAAGCATAATTTGGTTTGAATGAAAGTTTAAGTGCACACTCAATTCTATATTTCACTCAAAATAATGAGTGAAAACTTCAGTGCACACTCAAGTCAAGTGGTGCCCATTTAGCTATTTTGCAATATTTGCAGAAAAAGCCATCAAAATAGCTAAATGAGCATCACTTGACTTGAGTGTGCACTAAAGCTCGCGCTCATTATTTTGAGTGAAATATTGAATTGAGTGTGCACTAAAGCTTTCACTCAAACTAAAATATTTCCGCTCATCGTCCATCTGCAGCCCTCTGTGCGCCTGGTATCTGAAATCCAGAAATTGACGAATTTGTACTGAAAATGCACAGATTGATGTCGGGATTTGTGCAAACAACAACAACAACATAACTTTTACAACACCAACTCATTAAAACAACAACATTTTTTGTTGGTATTATTTTTATGGTTATTTTTGTTTTTATTATTTTCATTAAGCTGAAATTGTTGTTGTTGTTGTTTATTAAAACAAAGGCGAGCTAAATCCATATAAATTAGACAATTTAATGATTTCTTCCTACCAGGCGAACAGAAACAGCAAGCAGATGATCTGCGCCCAGCGGCAAGTGATCTGCGATCAGCTGTTTGCCATTTATGCAGCCTGCTTGTAACGGTGCTTTCAGAGTTTTATTGATGGCCGCCCTTTGTTTACATTTGCATTGGCCAATCAGAGAGCTTTTCTGCTTTCCCCTCATTCAGGCACCGTTACTTCATGAATTGCTAGCTGTATTAGAGATGCTCATCTAGCTATATTACAGTATTGTAACAGATCTTCGTTGCTTGCTGCTGCTTTCTGTTCGCCTGGTATCTGAAATTCAGAAATTGCCGAATTTGCTCTGAAAATGCACAGATTGATGTCGGGATTTGTGCAAACAACAACAACAACAACAACAACAACAACTATAGCTACATGATTTTGCACAACAACAACAACCACAAAAACATGTTGACAACAACAATTTCCAAAAAATTGTACTTTTTGGGGTATTTTCAGTGCAACTTCGTCAATTTTTTGGATTTCTGATACCAGGAGTTTTTTTGTTGTAAAAGAGATGCTTGTTGTTGTTGTAGGAACAAATCCATACTCAATCTGACCAATTTCAGTGCGAATTCACCAATTTTGGGATTTCAGATACCAGGCGCACAGAAGGCAGTAGGCAGCGACTGAACGGTTTTATAAACTGTTATACTTTAGCCGAGTTTCAAACCTTATGAGTGTTCTACTAAGCTAAGACTCCAACCATTTATAACAGAAAGTTGGAAACTCGGCTAAACTGTTATACGGTTCGAAACTAGGCTAAAGTATAACAGTTTATAAAATTTCTGAGTTGCTTGCTACTGCCTTCTGTGCGCCTGGTATCTAAAATTCAGAAATTAACGAATTTGTACTGAAAATGCCCAGTCGGAGTGTGGATTTGTGCCTACAACAACAACAACAACTAGAGCTACAAGATTTTGTACAACAACTACAACAAATAACATTTTGACAACAACAATTTAAAAAAAAAACCTTAATTTCATATATCTAAAACACAACTAGTCAACCGCCAAATTGGAATTCAAATAAAAAAAGCCTTAAAACATTATAAATGGGTCGTAAGAACATATAACGCCATCAAGCGGCTGCCGCTTGAACTACAGCTTGTGGGCAAGAGTGGAAAAGAGAGGAACAGAGCACGGTATTTTCGTTGATATTTGATATGGTCACACTGCAAAAGAGGAGTTGCACAAGGCAAACCGCCAAATTTGAATTCAAATTTTAAAAAATCATATTATTTATTCTTTGTTGTTGTTGTTGTAAACGGGTTGCTTTTGTAGTAAAAGAGATGTCGTTGTTGTTGTAGGCACAAATCCAGACTCCGACTGGGCATTTTCAGTAAAAATTCGTTAATTTCTGAATTTCAGATACCAGGCGCACAGAAGGCAGTAGCAAGCGACTGAAAAGTGTTATAAACTATTATAAAAACAATTGATATGATCTGGTCACACTGCAACAATAAACTGGATAAATTTGATCTGGCCACACTGCAAAAAAACCGCCAAATGTAAATTTAAATTAAAAATGAAATATTATTATTTATTTTCTCTTGTTTTTTTTTCTTTAGCGACATTTTGTTGTTGCAAAAGAGATGTTGTTGTTATTGTTGTTGTTGTTGTTGTTGTACGCACAAATCCAGACTCCAATTTGATCATTTTCAGTACAAAATCGCCAATTTACGAATTTAAGATACCAGGCGAACAGAAGGCAGTAGCAGGTGCCCGGGCATAGCAGCAAGTGACTTGCGATCAGCTGTTTGCTAGTTGTGCAGCCTGCTTGTAACGGTTCTTTTCCAATTTTAATAATGGCCGCCCTTTGTTTACATTTGCATTGGCCAATCAGAGAGCTTTTTTGCTTTCCCCTTATGTAAGCACCGTTACTTCATGAATTGCTCGCTGTATTAGAGATGCTCATCTAGCTATATTACAGTATTGTTACAGATCTCCGTTGCTTGCTGCTGCTTTCTGTTCGCCTGGTATCTGAAATTCAGAAATTGCCGAATTTGCTCTGAAAATGCACAGATTGATGTCGGGATTTGTGCAAACAACAACAACAACAAAAACATGTTGACAACAACAATTTGCAAAAAATTGTACTTTTTGGGGTATTTTCAGTGCAACTTCGTCAATTTTTTGGATTTCTGATACCAGGAGTTTTTTGTTGTAAAAGAGATGCTTGTTGTTGTTGTAGGAACAAATCCATACTCAATCTGACCAATTTCAGTGCGAATTCGCCAATTTTGGGATTTCAGATACCAGGCGCACAGAAGGCAGTAGGCAGCGACTGAACAGTTTTATAAACTGTTATACTTTAGCCGAGTTTCAAACCTTATGAGTGTTCTACTAAGCTAAGACTCCAACCATTTATAACAGAAAGTTCGAAACTCGGCTAAACTGTTATACGGTTCGAAACTAGGCTAAAGTATAACAGTTTATAAAAGTGCTGAGTCGCTTGCTACTGCCTTCTGTGCGCCTGGTATCTAAAATTCAGAAATTAACGAATTTGTACTGAAAATGCCCAGTCGGAGTCTGGATTTGCGCCTACAACAACAACGAAATCTCTTTGACTACAAAAGCAACCCGTTTACAACAACAACAACAACAAAGAATAAATAATATGGTTTTTTAAAATTTGAATTCAAATTTGGCGGTTTGTTTTGTGCAACTCCTCTTTTGTAGTGCGACCATATCAACTATCAACTAAAATACCGCGCTCTGTTCCTCTCTTTCCCTCGTCCACAAGCTGTAGTTCAAGCGGCAGCCGCTTGATGGCGTTGTTTTTTCTTACGACCCATTTATAATGTTTTAAGGCTTTTTTTATTTGAATTTCAATTTGGCGGTTGACTAGTTGTGTTTTAGATATATGAAATTAAGGTTTTTTTTTTAATTGTTGTTGTCAAAATGTTTTTTGTTGTAGTTGTTGTACAAAATCTTGTAGCTCTAGTTGTTGTTGTTGTTGTAGGCACAAATCCAGACTCCGACTGGGCATTTTCAGTACAAAATCGCCAATTTCTGAATTTCAGATACCGGGCGAACAGAGGGCAGCAGCAAGCGACTGAAAACTAATATAAACTGTTATACTTTAGCCTAGTTTCGAACCGTATAACAGTTTAGCCGAGCTTCGAACTTTCTGTTATAAATGGTTTGAGTCTTCGCTAAGTAGCAAACCAATAAGGTTCTAACCTCGGCTAAAGTATAACAGTTTATAAATGTTTTCAGTCGCTTGCTACTGCCTTCTGTTCGCCTGGTATCTGAAATCCCGAAATTGAGGAACTTATACTGAAAATGCGCAGTGGGGTCTGGATTTGCGCCTACAACAAATACAAGAACTAATTGTAATTTTTGGAATCGAATTTAAATTCAAGTTTGGCGCTTAATTTGCAGTGTGACCAACTCAAAGTTATCCAGCCCACTGTGGCAGTGTGACCAGATCATATCAAATGTTTTTATAACAGTTTATAACAGTTTTTAGTCGCTTGCTACTGTTTTCTGTTCGCCTGGTATCTGAAATTCCGATATTAGAAATTTGTACTGAAAATACGCAGATTTGAATCTGGATTTGTGCCTACAACAACAACAACAAGTAGAGCTACAAGATTTGCACAACAACAACAAAAACATTTTGACAACAACAATTTGCAAAAAATTGTACTTTTTGGGGCATTTTTAGTGCAACTTCGTCAATGTTGGCATTTCTGATACCAGAAGTTGTTTTTGTTGTTAAAGAGATGCTTTTTGTTGTTGTACAAACAAATCCAGACTTTTATCTGGCCGTTTTCAGGAAAAAATTGTAATTTTTGAAATATTTTACCCGAGTTTCGAACCATTTGTGCTATTTTCAGTGCAACTTCGTCAATTTTGGGATTCCTGAGACCAGGAGTTGTTGTTGCTGTAAAAGAGATGCTCCTTGTTGTTGTAGGAACAAATCCAGACTTCTAACTGGCCGTTTTCGGGACAATACTGCAATTTTTGATATATTTTAGCCAAGTTTCGAACCATATAACAATAAATCCCAAAAAGTAAAAAATAATGTCTTTTTTTGTCTAACTTTGGTTATAATTTTATTCATAATCTTAAACTTGTTTTTGTTTTTTTTTTTCTTCACACTACCATGCGCTTCTCTCCTCCATTTCAGATACTTTTGTATCTTTACTTTTCAGATTATCATACTGCTCTGCTTGCCGACAGATTTTGCTTTTTGCATTTTCACATCTTGGTTGGTTTTGTTTTGTTTTTTTTTTCGTTTTTAAACATAGATTGAGAAATTATTTGTAACTGTATGTGTATGTTATGCGTAATTATATATTATTAAACATGTAGTATAATTTATGTGTAGAATACAAAAAAAAATAGCTAAAAAAAAATAAACAAAAAAGCCAGAGAACCGCGACGGTGTCCCCTTGATATAGATATATATATCCTATGTGTGTGTTTTGTGTACAACGAAATAATGCCACGGTCAGTAGTATCCTAGGTCTTGGTCTCGGCTTGGGGTTGGGGTTGGGTCTCCTTCTATTCTCTCTGTATTCTCCGTCTCCTCCATCCATCCGCTCACTGTGGCTTCTGGTTCTTTGGTGGTGCTTGGTGCTGCTGTTGCTGGGCCGCCTGCTGCTGCTGTGTCTCGTACCGCTGACGCAGGGCAGTCAGGGCGCTCAGCAGCCGACTGTTGGCCGCGTCCAGCGCCGCTATCTGCTGGCCCTGCTCCTCGATGACGCGCTGCTTGTGCGACAGCGCCAGCGACATCTTCAGCTGCTCACGTCGCAGCTCTTCCTCCATGGTGATGAGTCTGCGGGAGGAATGTAGATAACTTTCGATTAAATACATCCATTGAAGGACTTCCAGAGAAGAGAGAGAGAGAGAGACAACAACTGAATATATCCTCACCTGTCGATAATGCTGCGCATCGTGGACTCCGACTGCAGGCTGAGGTTGTTCGAGCCATTGCTGCCGGCGGCGCTGCCCGCCTGGCGCTGCAGCCCGAAGAGCTCGTCGCGCACCTCCGCCTCGTCGCGGTCAAGGGTATGCCGCAATGTATCCAGCGTCTGCTGCAGCAGCTGGATCTCTCCGTTCTGATCGTATCCGCCCTTGCCTAGTCCCTGCTCTGTGGTGGCGCCATTCCCAGCTCCTCCTCCTCCGCCGTTGCTTCCGCCGCTGCTGCGCAACTGCCGGCGTCGTTTGCCCTCCTGCAATTGGTTGCAGTGACCTGGAAAGCCAAATAAAGTCAAGTAAGCAACTATAAGCCAGCAAAGAGAAGGCCAACACACACTCACCCTCAGTGTCCGTGCTGCTGTCGGACAGCGTACGCGCCGAATCCAGGCTAAGCCGCCTCTGGGCTGCCGATGTGACCGATCCCACGCTGCCGGCCGCACTGCCTGCATACTGTTTCAGCTCCAGTTCGCGCTCCCGCTCCCGCTGCTGCTGCTGTAGCTGCTGTTGGTGCTGCTGCTGCTGCTGCTGCTGCTGGGGATGCTGCTGGTGGTGTCCACCGACATAGCCCACGTTGCCACTGCTGCCGCCATAGCCGCTGCCATAGACATCCTCCCGCTTCAGCGGTCCATTTAGACGTCCATACGCACTGCCGTTGCCGTTGCCATTGCCGCTCTTGCCCATATTCGAGGTGGAGGCCGAGGCCGAGGTAGAGGAACTGCTGCCGCCGCTAAGCGAACGCTGTGCCTCCAGCTTGCCGGACATTCCTGCTCCAGCCGCTGCTGCGTAACTGAAGTAGTTGTCCGCCGATAGCTGTTCATCCGAGGAGCTGGGCGTCAGCGTGGCCGCATCCAGGGTTCCTCCGCTGTTGAGGAAAGCTGCTCTGGCGGCCACCAAGCCGCCTCCAATGGGCTTCAGTCGGCTGCCAATTTGCTGCTGCAGCTGCTGGTAGGAGAGGCCTGAGGAGGAGCCGCCGCCGCCGCCCGTCTGTGGCTGTAGCTGGTAGGAGGGATTCTTGAAGGCCAGCGGTGCATTGGGACCGCTGGCCATTGCTGCCTTCAGCTGGCTGCCTACGGGACTGGATGATTGCGAGGGCGAGGGATTGGTAGAGATACTCTGATAGCCGGAGCTGCAGTGACTGCTCTTTGCCGAGAGCTGCTCCTTGCCGCCAGCGCCTGGCTTCAGGTGTTGTCCCTGTGCCTGTGCCTGCTGTCCCTGCTGCTGCTGCTGCTGTTGCTGAATCTGGCTCTGACCATGATGGTGATGGTGGCTGCCTGGATCCGCCACATCATGCTCCTCGGCATACTTGAAAAGATCGTCGAGATCCTCCAGGTTCTTGGGCATATTCGAGTTGGGATTGAGGTTGTTGTTGCGTGCATAGCCCCCCGAATGATCGGGTATTCCCAGGTTCAGCTTGTGGTGGCTTCGTCCGCCAGTTGATGGTCCTCCGACTCCTCCGCCGCCCAAACTGGATTTCATCATGGGCGTGGGAGATTTGCAGACAAAGGCACTGCTCGTATCCAAACCAGAGATCTGTATTTGAAACTCACCATGCATGTCATCGTAGCTGCCACTCTGATTGTTGTTGTTGTTATTGTTGATGCTGCTGCTGCTCATCATGTTGGTGGTGGAGCCATTGGGATTCCCATTGCGTGGCAGTGTCCTGGAGCGAGTGCTTGACGGTGTGCTGGCCTCGTACTCATTGCCATTGTGGGCCATGTAGGGATAGTTTAGGCGATCCATGCGTTCCATGGTGCTGGAGGCACTTGTTTGAGGCGCCGGCGGGCAGTGGTGTTGATGAAGCTGCTGCTGCTGCTGCTGCTGCTGCTGCTGATGGACAAGCTGCTGCTGGTGGCCTGCATGCAGCAGGTTGCTGCTACTTCCATTAAGCGATGAACTGGCCATCGAGGTCTGCGATTGGGCATGCTGCATGCCACCGCCTGGCGAGCTCATATATTGATTGCTGCTGGCAGCAATCGAGGTTTGGGAGTTTGAGAGCAGCTGCATGGGATGCTGATGATGGGGATGCTGCTGCTGTTGCATCTGCTGCTGCTGCTGCTGTTGCTGTTGCTGTTGCTGTTGCTGTTGCTGTTGCTGAAGCAAGCCATTCACTGTGGGATCATTGTACCGAAAGATGTTCTTCTCTAACGAATTGGGCGTAAGCACACCCCGCATGATGCCTCTTTCCGCTGACAAGGGCTTGCTGACAATCGCATGCTGCGGCTGCGCCAGCTGGCTCTGATGCTGTGGCAGCATTTGCTGCTGCTGTTGCTGCTGCTGCTGCTGTTGCTGCTGCTCCAGATTTGTCTGCAAGCCAACGCTGCCACCGCCACCTGGATGACGATTCTCTTGATTCTCGCTGGCTATCGAGTGCGTGGACGAGGTGGCCGGCAAATAGCCACCGGGTATGGCCACGCCCAGGTTGCCCTGCTCCCGGGCCCGCGTGATTTCGTCCAGAATGTGCTGCAGGGGATCCAGCTCGTGCTGCCTGGCCTCTGGCAACTTGGCCAGACTCTCGCTGAGCAGGCTATGAAGGATGGACAGCTGCTTTCCCTGATCTATGTAACCGGCCCAATCGAGAATGGAGTCGGGCGCCGGATGCTCCGGTCGTGTCGATATATACTCCAGAAACTGCTGCATGCGGCCGGCCTCCTGCTCGAGGAAATCGTTGAGGAACTCCATAAAATACTCCTTGCCCTGGAAGCGGGTGAAGTTGGCCAGCGTCTGCAGGGTTTTGGCCACCAGCGTCAGGTTACGGGTGGCGCGCGCCGACGGCAGTTCGCTGGTGATATTGAACAGCGACGGCGACAGGATGGCGGGGCAGAGGAAGCGCAGAAATATGCTGGCCGAGATCAAATTGTCGGCCATGTCTTGGCGGCCGAGCTGTTGCAGGCGTTCGCGGAACGTGGCAAAGCAGTTACGCAGCTGCGGCGGGAAATGCTTGTGCGACTCGAAGATGCACTGCCAGGCCCCACGGACTGCGCCACGCAAGGCCGCCTGCTGGCGCTGCAGCGAGCCAGCCGAGGAGCCGCTGGCCTTGGTCGGATCCACCTCGCAGTCCCGTTCCGATTGGATCAGCTCGTTTATGGGCGCCGAGAGCGTATCCTGCAAATACTGTTCGCCGGTCAGCTTCAGGAATGCCTCCATACTCTTGGTGGCCAGCGAATTGCCGCGGAACGTCAGCCTCTGGTCGCCCACGCGCAACAAATCCAGCGCCACGACATCGGTGAGAAAGGCTCCCGCCAGTCCCTGGGCATGCATCAGCAGGACCAAAGCCTGACCAATGTCCTCCTTGGCCTTTACACCAATCACCGGCTCCAAAGTCTCGCACACACGCTTATAGTTCTCCTTGAGGTAGGCCAGGAAGTTGGCATACACATTGATGGGCAGGATGTCGGTGCTCTGGAAGCGACACTTGATTCGCAGCGTTGGCAGCTGCTCCTTCTCCTTCGATCCACTGCCGCCGCCGCCTCCGGAAGTCCTGCCCAGACTATCGCCCGCCTTGTCGCTCAATATGGGATACCATTGCTCGCAGGGCAGCCGGGAGGTGACATCGTGCACGGGTATCTTGACGGAGCCCACAAACTGGTACTTGTCGCGCTTCTTCTTCTTGTCCACCTCACGGAATACATTGACGGTGATCACATTGATCTCTGGGATGTCTGGGAAGTCAAAGTATTCGCCCCAGAAGAGCAAATCCGTTTGCAGCTTCACCGATGTCCGTCCGTACAGCGTCTTGTCCAGCTGCAGCTCGCAAAAGTAGCGCTTCTTTGGCGGCAGATTCTTTGCCTCGTAGACCCACATCTTTAGCGAGTTGTCGGTGCGACGCGTGTGCTCTGCATTCGGGGCTATCGACTTGCGCAGCGAGTAGATCCACAAATCGCGCTCCTGTCGCGATCCGCACGAGTAGTAACGCTCGCCACGCGGCCCGCCGCGCACCTGGAAGCAGTGGCGTCTGCCAAGCACCGACTGGTGCACCGGGGCCACGCCCACAGCTCCAGTGCAAGATAGATCTATGGAGGAAGAGGAGGAGAAAAAGCATGTTAATTGTTGTATAAATATTACATGCATAAATTGAGGGTTTTATTTTAGATATAAATTGATTTTGTTGTTTATCGTTATTTATCGAATTTATCGAAAAAAATATAAAGAATTGACCAAAATTATTTTTATTGTAATCGATCTTGTTTATCGATAAAATAAATAAATAAAATACAGTTTTCTATTCTTGCAGGGTATAAAAATATTATTTAGAAGCCTGCAATGCATAAATTTAGGGTTTTAATTTGAGCTATCAATTGATTTTATTGTTTTATTTATCGAATTTATCGAAATAAGTGTAAAGTATTGATCAAACTTATTTTTAATGCAATCGATCTTGTTTATCGATAAAATAAGTAAATAAAATACAGTTTTCTACTCTTGCAGGGTATTAAAATATTAATGAGAAGCCTTTAAGGAGGAAGGAATTATTTTAGACCCAATAAATCATATATATTCTTTTATAGGGTTTACTATCATAAAAATTCTATAGAATATATCAAATTTTAATTTAAAAATAATGCAAATTCATTATGTGGATTTTTTAAACTAACAAAAATAAATATTAATTTAAAAAATGTTAAATTTTCCAATATATCTTGGAAATATTTTCTGTATAAAATGCTTTAAGCTATATATTTTTCTTGTTTTAATATTGTATATTAATCTCGCTCTTTTCCTCTCAATAATCATTCCTAACAAAATAAATTAGTTAATAATTAACCCACTTTTAGGGTAAATCAAACAACTGACAGCATGCAACTCCATTTTAATGGGTTCGTTCACACTCACCTATGGTGGACATGACGGCGTGACTGGACAGCAGACTCTCGTGCGAGCGGGAGCCTCTCAGTCCGCCGGAACCGCGCTTGGTTCGCTCCAATTTGGTCACCGACTTGGTACGCTTCAGGGGATTGGATCTGCAGACAGAAAACATAAATCATTAGCAAGTAATTCAATAAATAAAATGTTTTATTGTTCAAATGCAAGGCCTTACTTTTTGGAAAAGAAATTAGTGAAGCGCGAGGTGGTGCTATCCGTCTGATGCTGTTTACTGCCCAGTATGGGCGTTGTGGGAGCCGAGCCGCGGCGACAGGCCTTCTCATAGGAGGTATCTGCAAGGAAAAAAACCAGGATATACGCATTAGTAAGGATTATCTAGAGCACAGCTTGAGTTATATTATTTTGGCATTGTTTGACACATCACATTGACCCTCCTCTCTACTCGTTCATGTTTCAGGTGATTCAGGAAGGTATTTTAATCCCCAAAATGATGAATTCCCCGTTCCCAGTCATCGACTCAGTTCATCCTCTCTCCCCCGCAATTTGTACAACCTTTTCTCGAGTTCAGTTTCAGTTTTTAAGTGAAAACCGGTTATTGAACCATCGAAACAAAAGAAAAGGAGCAGCTGCTCGATTGAATTTGGCTCAGCTCGGGTAGAGCCATCACCTGCCGCAAAAAAGAATAATAACAACAACAGCCGGAGACGCCGCCAGCAGAGGAGAAGAAAATATATAGAAAAACTGAAGCAGCGGTGGCAGGGGCAGGTAACCATCATCCATGATTCATCATGTGCCTCATTACCGCCGCCGCAGCAGCAAGATGCTCTGCACTCTAAGAAATATATTCAACAAGGAATTCTATTAAAAATGCAATACAAAGACCTGTTTTTGTATAATGTATGCAGTCTCTACTCTCTCTCTCTCTCTCTTTAATTATAAATATTAGCTAATATATTGTCTCTGGTTAATACCTGTTTTAATATCTATATAAATAGATGTTGATAAATTGTATTTACTTTGGGTATTCATAAGAAAATAAATGATTTCAAGCTTCTTTTCCCTTAGTGCACTTTAGGCTAAGGAATCTGGGCACCCAGAAACCAGTTTTATACCTTCATCATATGCGTTCTTTTTCGTTCTCCTCTTGAAAAAGTAACCAGAACGAGCCCGAAAAAAAAAAACAAAGCGACCTTGTCGAAGGCCTGCCTGTCAGGCCACCTACAACGTTGACCAGAGGAGGAAAGCAGGGTGAATCCAGGGGAAGCCACTCTCTGACTCATCCAGAGGTTAGAGCAAACATAATTTTAACCGCTTCTTTTTTTCCTTCCTTTTTTTTTTGTTTATAAGGAGTTGACATGCTAGTAGGGTTGATAGGGATCCCTTCCGCATTTTCAGATGCAAACAGATAACCCACTCATAAACCCGCATTCATTCATTCATTCAAAAACAAAACAAAAAACGTATAAAAAGAATAAGAAATTGTGTCATCTTTGGGTTTCTTCTGGTGGCATTCAAAATGTAGACGACAACGCACGAGTATAATATATTCCTATATAAGATCAAAACTCGTTGATGATGAGCAACTGTATCATCATCTTAATCTGGCGTGCAAAACAAACAAAAAAGACGAGAAAAAAAAGAAATAGAAATAAAAATGATGTTTCTAGGTATATAAAAAAAAATAAAAGAAGGTGAGGGAAGACGAATATGGCGTACAAGGTGGGTGTTCCACGCCCCCAGAGCCCAGAGCTAGATAGATATGCCAAATCTAGAATAGGCATGCCAAGCACCAGAGTTTACACAAAAAGCACGAAAGCATGAAATCACAGAAGCACAGGGGGAGTAAAGGATTGTCATTCATATGAAAGGGGAGAGCCAGGGAATGGATTTAATCTATATAAATGACATCCTTCTAAAGAAAACTCTATATATTATAGTAGGTTAATTCCCAGCTTATCATATTTCTAATGTTTTTTATTACATGCAATTAAGCCTAAATGATTTTCTTGTTCAAAATAAAACTGATTGATGGGAGATGCCAGCAGCAGTAGAAGCCAACTCCCTCATAAATAAATATGCCAGACTTCTTTAATAAACTAAATGATCGATGTTTGACCCCCGCTGAAGAGAGTTCAACAACTGATAAAGTCTTTAATAAAGTACAAACACTCCCAGTAATCTGTAAGATTGTTAGTTTTCAACATAAAACCCATAATAACAAAACATACCAATTTTGGTTTGTTATAATAGGTGGGCTGAGATATTATATCACTTACATATAAAGCAGGGCGATGAAGTCAGACAAGAGATCAGGTTAGAGCCCTATATAGAGTAATGCTATATATTTTTTATGCTTTATTTTTTGGCCAGATGAGACGATGATGATGATGATGATGATGATGACCTCCTCCGAGTTCACCGCAGAGATCATGTCATCATGATCATGATGAAACTCTACTGCCAAAAGTTATTGCTCATCGCTTGACTCATAATAATTCTTTGTCTCTTTGGGTTTTTTTTCTTGACTTGCAATTAAAACGGATTACAGAGAGAGAGGCCAAAGCCAAGTGAAAGCGATTGGTATCACATCGTATCGGATGGGATTTATGATATACCTTCTTCTTTTCAGATCCCTCAGGCGGATGCTAACTGTGCGATAGGGTCAGCTCAATTATCGGCGCGTTAAGTAAACCAAAGACAGAGACAACAATGCCATGTGTGGAGAGTGGATAGTGGGATAGTGGGATAGTGAAAAGAAAATGCGTACAAAACCCTCCGTATCTCACGATCCGTCAGCGGGTCTTTGATAAATGGAACCACTACTCCGATCGTGGCAGATAAATTGCTGCAACACCGTATCGCTCTTCGCTTCTTCGGCTGAGCCATAGATAAGGTGCCTGCCTGCCTGTCGATCAATAAACCAATTTGATACATTCTCAAAATCATAAATATGCCACATTCTGATTCCTTCCTATCAACGCACATAACTTTAACAAACATGCATTATTTATTTTTCATTTTATTTTCGTAGCACAAGTATCTCTCAACTAGAAGTCGTTCGTTCCTTCGTTCATTCGTTGGCTACAAAAGCAAACCTTATCACATTACAAATAAAAATGCAACTGCAGCGCGGCAAACAACTACAAACTGACTGCGTCACAAATCTTTTCCTGATTTACAGTGAAAATAATTCAAAGAGTTTTGATCTTTGAGGCATAAAGAATAAATATGAGAGTATTATGTGACTAAGGACTGTTAGATATCGTTGGAGAACAGACGGAATTAGGCATTTCTCAGCCAAAAAGTAATACTATTTCATTAATACTTATTTTCCTGGCTTAATTCTTATTTGTACAGTAAATATATAGATTTTAAGCAAGAAATTTATTAATTATTCAGTCTTTCTTATCATTGTTCACCGCTGATAAATTATTAATTAAATATTACTCCTGAAAAAAATTAAAAATATGATTTACTAATCATTTTTTAATAGTTTTTTTTTTAATTCTAAATTTAGCCATTTAGTTTTATAATTTTCTAGAAAAGCATAAGAAAATATACATTAAATTCACAATTTTGTATGTGATTTAATTTAACTTTCCCTTATAGATTTTAAATGATTAAATTTTTACATTAAAATAAATAAAATGCAAAATAAAATCAAAATAAAATATCAAACAAAATACCTAAGAATTAAATGGCATTAAAAATAAGATTTGTGTTTAAACATGTCCACAAATTTATTTAAAACATATTTAAAGCCTTTCCGAAAATCTTTAACCTCAAATAAAAGCTGCAATTAATTTTTGTTCCTCATTATTTCCCCAACTATATTACCAATTATTTGCAGTGCATCAGCGAATAAATGCTAGCAACAAATTTGAGTTTTTAAAATAAAGCCGCTTGTTTGTTTGGCATTCTCCTCCGCTCTCTTTCTTTCCCACAGCTCCCGCTCCCGTTCCCGCTTCTCCATGCCCGCCCGCTTCCCAAAAACTGGTTTCTTGTGCGGGTGTGTGTGAATCATAATAAAATAACAACAATTTCCAGAAGAAACAGCAACGAAATTGAAATTGTAGCCAAAGCGAGAGAGAGATAGACAATGGGCAACGCCGCCGCACAGTGGGAACGATCGAGGGCATCATCATCGAGACAGTGTGACCATTTAAATGATTGCTAATCGAATTGGCCACACTTCCTTGATGATAATGCCAATCGATGGCCTCTTTAACGGTGCCTCTCTCTTTGCAACTCATTGAAATGCAATGAGCTTGACCATTGGGCCATCCATCCATTCATCCTTCCCCGCTGTTCCAAGTATAGAAAACCGATTCCGATTCACAGCGGGAATAACTCAAGAAGCCACCGTCACACCGGCGACGACATAGCCAATGAAAAAAGTAGAAAAGAAACACAAACAGCGTTCCTGGAATACAAAATCGAAATGCAAGAGGATGCCTCCTCTACACTCAAGTAGTTGCAATCACTTTCGGATCGGTTCATTTGGGTTCACAAGCTCCTACACGGTAAGAAATCTACAAGGAGATCTAATTCTTATCCTATATCTTTTTATAATTATTATATTTTTATAATTATTATATTTAATTATATTATATTTTTTTTTAAATATAATTTTATAACTTTAAATATTTATTTTCTGCGACACCCACTGTACGTCGCTTCACTGCCTTGCCAGGGCCATCAAATTGAGCTACAATTGAGCCACACAATTGGGCTACGTTCCAAAAGAATACACATACATGTTCATATAAATATATATATATACATAATATATATATCCCCCGAATAGGTGTCGGAGTGGGGGAGGGTGGTTTCACCTCTGATCGTGTGTAAATAAAGTAGCTAGCCGGCTTGATGATGGCAAACGTCGCAAAAGAAACGCACAGGAAGGCTTAATAACGACGACGACGACGACGACGAACACATAAAGAGAAGGAGCCGTTCTATATACGATGTTGTACAGCTGGGACCACTGTAATAGGCTGCCTTTCAGAAAACCTCGAAACATCTGGCCATTAAATACTGGCCCTAAAAAAAAAACAGTTGTAATTAATGAGTTTACCAAGGGCTTTGTGTGGTGTAAAATGTCCCTGAAGAACAAGTCCTAAGTAGATGTGTAAGATAAGTGATCAGCCCTTGACTAATGTCTTTTTTTATTATATCTATTATATATATATTTTGTAAATATTTATGGGTTCCTAAGAAAATGGTACCTTTACCAAATTGCTGATCAAGCTGGAATTCATGGGGCTTTCTTCAAGGGAACTATTCTTGGGTAATTCGTTTGGAACTCAAGATTTTATAATGCCCTTTGGGATGGGCTTAAATAAACTCAATACCTTTTAAAATTTGACCAATTCTTTAAGGTTTTTCTATAAAAATAAGCAAAAAATCTATAACTATTGTAACTCTATAAATATACTATTTCATTAAATTCCAGTGAATTATTTATTTAAGAACCCCACAAAGTAAAGTAACTACCGCTTTGACCCATACTGTTTTTTTTTGTTTTGGAAAGGTGGGGGACCTTATCTTATCGTGACCCTGCTGTGTAGATAGGGGAATACCAAACGCGATCGCCGTTGTTCGATATAAAAAAACAAAAATTCTACAGAGAACCGGGGGGAATCGTGTGCAATCGAGTCGAAAGGAAAGCAAATTGGTATGATCGCTAAAGAGGGGTTGGTTTTTGGCACAGGAAATACTTTGTGATCGTAAAGAGAACTCCTGCCTAACTCCAAGCTCTTTGTTCCTATAAACATACCAGAATGATGTCCCGCATCGTCCTCTGTCGCCGTTGTGATCGTTCCCGTAGTGGTCTCATTTTCCGTGGCCACCGAAACCGAAAGATCTGCTCCGGCTGTCATGGTGGATGCCATATGTATGGCCAGATCCTTGATTTTGAAGCGTTCGCAGATAAGCTCTTCGCAGTGATCCGCCTGGAAGTAACAGTTCAGCTCGTCCAAGCTCAGCGGGCAGACATCGTAGGTCTGATAGAAGTGCTTGCCCCAGCTACCTTGATTGCTGCCACTGGACGAATCTCCGCCACCAGCACAGCTGGTGGACAGTCCACCGCCCGAATTCATGTGCAGCATGCCGCCTGAATTGCCTCCTCCTCCTCCTCCTCCAATGCTGCCAGCAATAGATGACGAAGTGCCCGCTATCGATCCTCCCTGACTGGGTTTCAGCAAACTATTACTTCTGGCCACCTTGGTGGAGTTGGCGCGACGTATAAAACTCAGGGATTTCTTGGGCGGCGAGCATATAACCGGGGTGGGTGTGTCCGCTTGAAGTTTGGGCGTAGACTTGAGCAGGAATAGATTTTTGGGCGGAAAACTGTGCGTTAGAATGGAGGTGGCCGAGCAGCTGGTTTGCAGTTTATAAGGCGATGATGAGACGCCACCGCTGCTGGCGCTGGCGCCGGCACCGGAAATGTGGCTGGCAGTGCTGCCGCCAAACAGCTGGCGATGCTGCTGATGCAAGTTATGTTGCTGCTGGTGCTGCTGCTGCTTGTGCTGCAATTTTTCCTGCTTTTCCCGCTTCTTTTCGAGCTCATCCAGAGCGGCGGCCTCGCGTAAAACAACTGAAGGCGATAGGTTTTGCGGCAGGGTCTTTGATTTTGCACGGAGCGTAATCAGCGTCGTCGTTGTCGTTGTCGTTGTAGTCGTCGCCGACGTCGCTGTCGTCGTCGTCGTGGTTGTTCCCATCGCTGAGGTATTGTTGATATTGATATTGTTATTAATATTATTATTATTATTATTGTTTGCCAAACCCCGTTCCACTGTGGGCAGCGGCACGGCCAGTATGTTTGTCCGCGAACGCGACTTCATCAGCTTGATGGGCGTCGAGGTGTTGGTCTGCATGCGGCTGATCTCTGAGTCATCGTCATAGTCGGCGGCAGCGGTGGCGGTGGCGGTGGTATTAGTGGCTTCCGCCTGCATTTTGGGTGGCGTGGCCAGGACAATGTCATGTTCCTCATTAAAATGGCTCCTGGGAGCTGTTCCCGCAGTAGGAGTTGGCCCCGAAGGACCAGTAGCAGCAGCAGGAACTGAGGAATCTGAATCGTTGGGCTTAAAGATGCTCACATTGAGAACTATGCCATACCGCTTGAGTTTCGATGGCGAGGCTGCTGCATTACTTGTGTTTAGGGACTTGAGTAGAAGCTCGCGATGGCGCGCCTCTGTGGAACTCTCCTCATCCTCATCGGTATCGGAATATTGAGCATTTGTCTCGCTGCCGCTCATGCTCCAGTTGAAGCCGCAGGGTGGCGGCGACATCTTGGCCGCCGGCGTTGCACCCTTCCGCTCGAACAGTGCACTCACCTTGGCCACGCCGCTCTTCACCGAACTGGACTTGCGCAGGCTATAGCTTTTGGTTGATTTTGTTTCGGAATTGGTAAGGGAATTGGTTAGGGAATTTGTGGTGCTGCTGAGGCTGGAGTTGCTGCCTGATTTTTGGTGCTGCTGATGATGCTCCTCCTCGTCGTCTTCAATTACCAAAGGCACATAGAATGTGGAGCGGCGACGTTGGGATTTTTCTTCCGGTGTAGCCACCACCACTACGGCGTGCGTCTCGCTCTGGTCAGACGTGCTAGCTGTTATGTCTGCTACTGTATTTACCGCTGTTGTTGTTGTTGCTGCTGCTGCTGTGCCTGCCTGCAACATTTTGTGCTAGTTTACCGTTAGTTTTTATTTACCTAACATCCTAGCTACATAGTTGGTTTCAATTTCTTTAAGTGTAGGTGCATACACACATACCCCAAAGAGGAGTAGAAAGAGAGAGAGTGAGAGAGAGATAGATCTGTGCGATGCTTCTTCTTTTTCTCTCCTTTTTGCTGACACTGCCGCTTCTTCTTATTCTGCTGCTGCTGCTTCTCGAATTGTATTTATTTTCCTCCTCCTCTTCTTGTGTTACTTTACTGTTGCTGTTGTTGTTGCTCTTTTTGTGTGCGTTTGTCGCTTGGCTTATAAAATTATGCGCTCAAGTGCATTTCCGCGTTTTTTTTTCTTCTGCTCTCCACTCTCTTTGTATATCTGCAGTTTTTTTTTCGCTTCACGCGCCCGTTGTTGTTATTTTATCGCCGTTTCGCATCACATTGTCGCTTGGTTAAGTTTTTCTTTAGTTTTCGGTTTTTAGTTGCAGCTTACACACACACGCACACTTGCCCGCTCCGCGCACGCGAGGAAGAGAGATGCCTGCACTAATACACACGCAGGCCACAGATGCTGGTCAAACGCATTTTTTGTGTGTGCAGGAATGCGTTTTGTTTTTTGGTGGCAGTGTTGCAGGGGGAATAGTGGGAATCTTTTGATCTCCCCAGAGTTAAAACACTTTAACAAATATTAACACTTATTAAAAACAAAAAAAAAAGTGGAGTACAGGATAACAAACAAGAAGAAGGCAATTTATCCGAAATTAAATAAAAAAGCGACGCGAGAGCGCGTTCTCGTTGTATTCCCGTTTCGATCCCGATAACGATTAAGGCCAAAGCGATTGCACACCGCTCGGCTCGATTGTTTCGGCTCAAAATCGACTACATTTGGCGGTTCAAAACTTCGCTAAAAACCCAGTTTTTCGATTAAAGTTATAAATAAACTGCAAAACTAAATAGAACGAGTTTATACAACACACGCACTTAAACAATAAGGCTAGAGCTAATTCTGTGTAAAAACACTGTGTGGTGGACCAATAAAAACCAGCTTAAATCATCAAGATTACAAAAATACACTAAAAAATACTTAAGCCGTGATCGGCTCGATTGCTGTTCCAGCTCGATTTTAGCCGAGGCTCAAACCAAAGACAGAATTAGAGAGGGGGACAAGAGAAAGAGAGGAGAGAGAGCGCACAAAAGGGAGTTTTAGTTCGTTTGGTCAAATAGTCGCCTTTTATTATTATTTATCAGCTGTAAACTAGATATTTTGTCTTCCTTTACGTTATTGTTTATATTTCGAAGCAATTGAAAAGTGTCCCGCTGTGCGAGTTGGCCCTGCAATATCAATTGCAGACGCCTGGACCGCACGCAGCGATCGCCATTAGGCATATGCCACGAACCTAAGCGTCCAATATGCCCGACTTGTTGGCGTATAGCGCAGCCGAGTGTAAGAAATTCAATTGAAACCAGGCGGCGTCGGCAGCAGCAAAAAAAAAAAGGAAAAGAAAAGCGGAGACGAAAAAGCAAAAGCAACATAAGGGCGTGAGTGGCAATGTGCCTCGTAATTGATCTAATTGAGAGCAGGTAATACCTACTCTTGCTGTGTGTGTGTATGTGTATGTGCGTGCGTTTTATGTAAATAAGCCACGCACACACCAGAGGTCAAAAGAATAGGAATTCTTTTTTCTAAAGTATTACTGATATTGTTTTACATCCTAAAAAATACTAAAATATACTGGCATTGCTATTACTTTGTAATTGTAATTTTATAATATATTCTTCTGTTTTGAAAAATATCTTTTAAAGGCTGATAAATACTATTATTCCGGCCGCAACTGTAGGCGAGGTGCCACACTTGGGCAACCGGGCAAACGCATAATACAAATTAGAGGGAACCCCATACCAGTCCCTATCCGAGACCATCCCCTTCCCCACTTCCTAATTCCCTCGTAACGCTCGGTTCGCTACCCTCACCTCCAGTTTTATTTTATTATTATTCTTTTTTCACTGCGGAAGTGCGTGACTATGGGGTTTTATGCGACACGTTCGCCTCCTTCGCCTTGGCGAACCGAAAGACTTCCAATTTCCATTTTCATTTCCATTTTCAGCTACCTTAAGGCAGGGCACAATGAACTGTTGGAATGGAGGAGGGCGAGCCACAGAGTGCGGGCGGGTTAACTACAAATAATAACACCCCCTATTATTTCCAACCCCATTGAGCAAAGCGCGATCGTTATATGAGCCACATCCTGCCCCTTGAAATTCCGTTACTCGAAAGGGTATTTCCCCGGCTACCAGCAGCTTCATAAGTTTGTTAGAGTGGAATATAACTATTAATATATATTTTATAGGGCTTTCCTGAACGATTTCGAGAGAGTAATTTTTTTCCAACAAGATCAGGTTGTGAAAACTAATTAAAAAAACTTTTAAATTGTTCCTGATCATTTACAAATTATAAAACGTGACTATACAACTAATATTATTATTATTTCCCTAGTAAAAATAATAGAAAGAAATAAATAGAAATAATTATATTATTGCCATGCAACTGAACATAAATACAGCATACTTTTTGGCTTGATAAAAATTACCTACATGTCATGTAGATATCTAAAACCTATTTTACCTAAGAAAAATAATTAAATTAATTAAGTAATTCTTTATTAAAACACTACGTTTTACAGAGTTAAGAACTTGATTAATGATGTTTAATTACGCCTGATGCTCATAAATATTTAGCACTTCTGATTGTATTTCATTAAACTGTTTAGTCAATTGGAAAAAACTACATTTGTGCATTTTCAAAACTAGTTTGAAGCTGAAGGAAAAATCTAAATGAAGCCAAGCCCATTAGACAAGTTGTCAAATCAATTACTTCCAACGGTTATTTATAAATATTAATGCAACGATTAATTAAGCAACAGACAGTTGCATGTCAGCCTTTTGATTGATACATAATTTATTTAGATCAGACAATCGGACGGACGGGTTTCTTTTAAGGAATTCACAAAAGATTCCTAAAAGTTTGTGTGGCTTCAAGTTCCATTTTGTTATCTGCGCAAAGTAAACATTAGAGGAGAATAAAAATTTATTATAGTTCTCGGTTTTTTTATTGAGTTTTGCTTAGTTGCAAAACTATAGCTCAATCTTTATGGTTTCTGGTTCCTGATTTCTTTAATTAGTTTTCCAAATCTTCATCCATAATATAATAAATGGAATGTTTCTTGGGTTTTATAAATATTTTTTCGAATCTTAATCTATATAGATAGATCCACCGAAATATTGGAAATACTTTTATAAACTCACCAAAAAAATGAATGAAATTTTTGCAAATGTTTAAATAAACCCATAAAACAAGTACTTCCTTTGATCCCAAAAAAAAAAACTTCCCGAAACTTGAGCTTTAAATGAACAGCTGAGCACACTGAGTTATGTCACTTGGTCATCATCAACATTTATGGCATATTAAATTATAATACTTGCTGATAAGTTCTGAGCGATCCGAATCGCATTCACGCTGAGCCGGCATAAAGTGTCCCAGCATTTGTGGGTTTCTAGGTCTCTCTGCTCTTTGAGTTTTTTAGCTTTTTAGCGCCACATGCAATATATATACCATATATATATGTGTATATATGGAAATCGGGGGAAACAATGTCGCGACATTGACAGATACGGATACGCGAGTCGGAATGCCCGGATGAGTAAGTGATGGGTGATGGGTCTGGGTGGTTGGGTGACGGTTAATGTGCCTATTATATAGTAGTGTCAACTGAAAGGGAGTATATATGGTAGAGAAGGCATAGGCACAGAGTGATGTGCTGTGCTGTGCTTTGTGGTGTTACCTTCGTTCAGAGATGTGTCGTTCAGCGCCGTATCGAAATGTATGCGGGGCAGTGTCTTCGACTTGTACTCACCTGCAATGGAACGGAAAGGAAAATGGAAAAGTTGTGTTAAATGCAAATTGACAAAGGCTAAAACACTCGACAGATGTTTGCTTGTGTTGTTCGTTTTGCAAAACTCGACCCATTTACATGGTTTGACCTTTGAGTTTGTAGCTGACCGAACAAGAGCCCCAGCTTGTTATGAATTCGTTTCAATTAATGCAAAAAAAATATGAAATGGTGGCGCAAGATACAAAGATACAATTGCTACACTCTTACAAAATTTTAGATGAAAAGATATAATAGCTACACTTGATAAAATTTTAAAAGAAAAGCAGATTTAGGAGACTGAATTTCTATTTTTCTTCTTGTCTAAATAATTATTTAATTTCTATATAGAAAAGTATACAAAAATGCTCTATTTTGTCACATTTCTTAGCTCTATAAATATATAGATTCTTTCCCCGTGTCGACACTGCAACTGATGATATGGGGCAAGCTCATAAATTGAGCAATTGTTGTAGGTGACCCAGGAGCAGCATGAAAAGCTACTGACTTGGAGTCTGTGTCTGGGAACCGATTCCCAAGCTAAGGCCATTATGTTTATTATTCCGTTGACACTTTCCTCGACACTATATGTTGCATTATCTTTGCTTGCCGCGGGGTCATCATCACTCGTAACTGTGCAAACACAACTGTAAATTATGTCGCCGCACAATTGACTTCAAAGCCAAGTGACCGAACCAATCCAAGTGATCCCAGCGATCCCAGCAAGCCAACCAACCACCAATCGCCGCAATGCGATGATGATTGTGAATTCTCGATGATGTCACATCCGTCATCCAAGCACAATGAGTACCCTGATGACAGATGAATGAAGAGAGATGAAAGAACTCAGATACAAACTGAGCACCATTGCTATTTTAACACTTACAAAGCATAAAAAGCAAGAGTTTATGTTAAAGTTTCATAATTCTAGCCGGAATGCAGTTAAATGATTTGAAGTTCCTATATAAATTATAGATCTTTCCATTAATAATTTATAATAATAATTAATTAATTTATATACCATCTTAGATATTTCCTTTTATATTATACCCTTAGTTACTTACTCCTGCCCGCTGTTTCCAGCGTAGATGCACCCGATCCCGTTCCGGACACTCGCTCCTGGTCTCCCACTCCCACTCCCAATCCTGAACCGGATCCCGATACCATTGATCCCTTGATCAGTTGCAGTTGCTCCTGCAGAGCGTGTGTGTTCTGATGCTGCTGCTGCAGCATCTGCAACTGCAACTGCAACTGCTTATCGCAGACCACTTCATGGATGGGCGGCGTAGGTGCATCATCTCGCTCGCCCCGTAGGCAAGAGGCCAAGCCACGGCCGCGTGGCATTGTGCTACGCCGCAGGGCTGTCGTCGGCGGCGGCTGCTGCTGTGGCTCCAAGGATCTCGACTGGGCTGCATTCTGCTGGACATTCTGGCGGGAGTGGGTCTGCGGTGTGGAGCGGGGCATGGAGTGCATCTTCTCGGCCGAGGATGGAGGCGTCGTCGTCGTCTGCATATGCACCTCGTCGCTAATTGCACGCAAAGCACCGCAGTTCATTGTTGATTTGGTTTTATTTTTGTGTATTTTTATTTGGTATTTTTTTTTGTTGATTTTTGCTTTTTGATTTTTGGTTTAAGTTGCCTCGATAATTATTTATTTTAATTGATTTTTGGATGTGGTATTTGTTCAGTTTTTCTTTAGCCTTGACATTGTCTCTTCCTGTGACACAAAAGGATTTTAATTATATTTCAAAACACTGGCGATTGGGTTGTCACAAAGTACTGGCTGGCGTGGCTTTTATTAATCGATCTTTAATTGGTTTTTAGATATGATTAAGAGATGTTTTTGGTTTATATTGAATATTTATAAATATTATTTGCAGTTGACCTGGTTTTTTTATGATTAAGTCTTTGTTTTGTGGTTTTAAAAAGATTTCATTAATTTATTTGGTTATAAATGGAGTATGAAGGTTATAATGTTTCAGTTTAATATTTATATAATATTTTATTTATGAAGGGAAGCTCTTTTTATGTAAAAACAAATATCTATATTTCCCATGGTCTTCATACTAAGTATGTGTATTCTCTGAACTTAAGTAACCCTTGTTTTATTCCACCTAGACTTTCTCTCTAAAACTATCTCTCTCAAAACCTATCTTCAGGACATTTCCCATGATATTCTTTGGAATATTAAGTATCTGTACGATATGATCTTGTGCAAGCAGGGCTGTTTTTGCTTTTTTAGTTATATTTTTTTGGCTGACACCACATCTGACATCGGTTTCGCTTGCCTGCGTCGACAAGCAATTAAGATTTATGGTCATGGCATGTTGGTTGTGTGTTGGCCCTGTAAGCGAGTTTTCGAGTTCTCCTTCCTTTTGCACCCTCAAAAAAAAAATATATATATATATAAATTATACATGTATAATCCAAAGGCTCTCGACGACTCGAAAATTGTTTTTAGCTAATTTTTCCAAGTGGTTTTTCGTTGGTTTCACCTTTAATTGTTTTTAATTTTTCATTCTTTTGCACACGCGCGACTGCGCAGCACACACTTGTGCTCTATGAGAAGAGGGAAAAACATAAATAATACACACACACACACACTCTTAATTATTTTGGCTTAAATTTTCCTTTTAACTTGTACAATTTTACGCTCATTGACTTTTGGTGCAACGGAATTGAAACGAAATGGAATGAAAAATGGCAAAGGAATATGATGGAAATAGAATTACAATAGGAATGTAATGGAAATGAAATTGAAATAGGAATGTAGTGGAAATGAAATTGAAATAGGAATGTAATGGAAATGGACTAGAAATGAAATGGAAATGAAATGTTTTGTTTGAAAGCAGCAGCTGCTGTGGGTGTTTTTCCTCAATCGCGGGGGTGGCAGTTTTCCACCTGCGATCAAGATAGACAAAGAGAAAAATAGAGAAATCGCCCCCGAGGAAGAGAGTGAATAACTTAATAAAAAACCCACTTAAGATAATAAGAAAATTCTTTGAAAATAAACTGGATACAAAGAACTCTTCAAGTTCTATATAAATTCCAATTTTATGTTCAAACAAAAGAAAGAGAAATATTATTAATTCTATAATAAATTTCTTAGTAATTCTAAAAAAAAGAACCCAACAACATATTTAAGACCCCAAAGAACCTCCATCCATTTGGCTTTGAGTTTTCCCATTCAACCATCAAGTTTCACTTATTGGACATCGCACATCGCACAGCTCAATCGATTAATGGGAGAAGAAGGCCAATTATATGGCGAGCATAATGTATGCAATCAGCCCAAGGCGTTAAAAAATCTTAAATGATTGGCGGCAGCGTGGCTTTCTCCTCTTTGCAAGACTGCAAAAATGTGGGGTTTTGTGCGAATTCTAGGCCTCAATTTTGTGGTTTGTTGATTTCCATTTACTTGGTTTTTCCTCTTGCGTGCGTTTTTACGTTTTTTTTTTTTTGTTTTTCTTCTTCATATTTGATTTTAGTTGCGGCTTTTTTTGTATTGGTATTCAAATAATTTTCCATGTGATTATTGTATTTATTGTGCCGCTTTCAATTGCTGTTTTGCTGCGTGCCCGAAAAGAAAACGGGGTCTCCTCTGCCATCATATTTTTTCTAGTTACATTTTTGTGTGCGTGCTGCTCTGGTGATAAACATAAATTTCGCCAGACTAACAAGAGAGAGAGAGAGAGACTTGAGACTATTTATTTTTTTACTTTCACCAACAGTAGCTACGACAGAGACCGCGACATGCGGTGGCAGCTGTTCTCAGTCTGTCTCTCTCTTTTAGTTACCCTATAAAAAGTCCAAGAAATATAACTAAGAGATAACTAAGGGATAATAAACCATCAAGACTTTGGTTTATATATTTTAACCATGTTAAACTCTAGTTCTCCGAATAGTTTTCTTAGTTTTTTGTTGTGAAGTGAAAGATATTTGCAAGAAATACCATAAATAATGAATTAATGGATATTCATAGAATTCACTCAAGGACGGCGGAAAAATCAAAGAAAATATCCTGGCTTTTTCAGAACATTTTCAAATTTTTCAGAACATTTTTACAGTCTTAAAGGAGACAAATATTTATACTATTTATTATATTTATTGTTTTTATTACTTTTATTTATTTTATTTGTGTATTATATATATTTTAATTCCCTTTATTTATAACAAACCCTTATTAGGTCTTTAAAAAGTATTAAACTTTATTTGCATCACAAATAGGAACTACTTTATGGTTTCTTTACTTATGGGATTCTCCTGATATTATACAGCTTATTATGATATAATATGATATGATGTTTCAAATAATATTATATATGTTAAAAGATTATTTAAATATTATTTCCCTTAAAAATTTCAAGTTCCCACTACATTTTTTAGAGCAGAGCAACAAATAGAACCCAGGGACCAGAACTTCTCTAAACAAATAAAATTAATTATTTATTTACAATTATGGAGTCATGGCTAGGTAATATTAAGTTTAACATTGTATGCTAAGCTTAATTTGTTAAATAAATAAATATAAATATTTACAAATAGTACATTTTCTGCCTGTCTGTGTCTATCTCTTAAATTTCATTTAATTTCTCTCTGGTTATTCGAGTGAGACGCCTACATTGGCACCTGTAAGCCCAGAACTGGAACCTGGTGGTTCTCTCTCTCTTTCTTTCTGCCGCTCTGGCTTCCTACCAATTCCCATTTAAACGGAAGTGCAAGCCAATGGCCAGAAGTGCCCAGAATTCGATATGCTGCTGTGTACGATGTGCATGCTATATGGCTATATGGTCACATGACTCCGCTTGATGTTTTTATATGGGAAAAAGAGAAAAACTCCAAACAAAAGCGGCAACTGCAACGGATGCGCCATATAAAGGCAGCATGCAACGCTTCCAGCTGAAAGCTTGATTTTTTTTATATATTTTTTATATATGTATATAGTTTTTGTTGTTGTTGCTGATTAATGCAGGCGGCTACAACAATAACAACAAAGTAAACAGAAGGCGTTGGCGTCACATTGTGTTTGCTTTATTTTCCCTGTTGTTTCCTTTCTTCTGTTAGTATTTTTTTTATTTAACAACAAAAAAAACAGAGAGATTTTTTTTTCGAGGCGCATAATGAATAATTTGGCAGAGATGGATGCATTTTTGCACGTCGTCGTCGTCGTCAAGGGGGCATCGATGACGATGGAAATAAGACACAAAACAATGACAACTCCCGCCACAACGACGATGTCAATTCCAATCACAGACTTTGCCCAGACTCAACTGATTATAAATGCATATATAATATATTATATATGCAGGTATCTCTGAACGCACGAGTGCTTATATTTATTGCAGGGTATTTCCCTTTTTTATGAGAGGTTTACAAGGCACTAAAGGAGTCCTTTCTTGATCAGTCTTTCATTTTTGCATGCAAACTTCTCTAAGCTTTGAATCTTGATGAAATTATAAATATATCTAATATTAAAAGGTACCAGATCAGAGCTCTATATCATGTAGAATAAAATATACATTTACCAATTCAACTTTTTGATTTAATATTGATAGTTTCAACATTTTTATTTTATATTTCATATTTTTTCTATACATCACACAGGCCTTGAACTTTCTGTACACAATTTCTGTCATTTTGGTAGCACAGCCAAAACCATTCAGTCATTTATTATCGAAATTTCCAATTGTTCACTCGTTCAGTAAAAAGAAATTATAAATTCTTGTTTAAAATAACCAAAAAAAAATTTCTTGTGAACATTTTAAGAATTTTTGACAAATTTCCTATAAGCACAAATCACTTTCTATCTTAACTCAAACCAAATGCATTCCTCAGCACCCACCAAGTCGGCGATAATCCGCCAGATAGAGCAAGCAAGAGAAACGGAGCGGAGGAGCCATTGTAAGTATAACTAGAATATATATCCACAGATATATATCCATATTAACCACCAGGGACAACCGATGAGTTGCTGCTTATAAGCAATGAACTGCGCTTGGCAGTGCATCGTGGCGGTGGCTCCATCGATCCCGAGGAGAATTTTGAGCTGCGGGCTCAGCTTTCGTCCGTGCTGCTGCCCTACATACAAGTCAATCGAATCCTGAAGGAGTGTGAGGTGTACGAACGCGGTAATCTCACCTATTACCTGCCCATGGACTACGATCGTCAACGGGTGGCCTTGATGTGCAAGGTCAGGACAAGTAATCTCGAACAACTGAAGCGGCGCCTTGTCAATTTCCTGCGAGAGAACAAATCACGCTTTTTCAATCGTCACTTCTTTTCGGAAACTGGCCTAATTGAGGCCCATATACCGGATTTCGATTTGAGTAACCAAGACTTTTATGAATCAACCTGCAAGGTGGCACTGTGGTGCAAGGCAACTCACAGCCGCGTCATTGATTATGACAAATGCAATGTTCTGTTCAAATGCCAGCCCGATGACATGGAGGAGGTGGTGGATAGATTGAAACAATGTGGCTACAAGATAATCCACAGCGAACTGGGTTACTCCTCACGCAAGCCATTGGTCACCCTGACCTTTCGCCAAATGGAAAGCTACAAAGAATTTTTGGAGCAGCTCAAGGAGGACGAAGATGTCGTGAGAGTATACGATAATGTGCGTTATTAGTCGCTTAAATCTGATCTTCATATACAAATTTGTCTCGTAACTAATGGACTATTTCATATAATTTTCAAATAATAAGGTTTTTAATTTGATCAAAGCCTAATAATAATAAAATATACTTTTTTTATACAACTTTTTAAAGTTTTTCTTTGAAATAAAACTTTAAGGGTATACAAACTTTGTCCTAACTGTTGCATAGAATTAAAGCAGAACACCGAGGTCACCGGGTCATAAAGAATACAGTGTGTAAAGAACAATAACACCAGGCTCACAGAGATGATAAATGATTATAAACTACACACAGACAAGACTTGCATTTCCTCTCTATAAACATACCTAGAAATCAGATTAAAACCATGCCTTCATTCCAAGATTTTTCCAGCTTTTCTTTTAATCACAAACTAAACATGATCTTGCATTTTACAAATATTTTTCTGGCTCTAAAAATTCCAGGAACTCAGAATAGGTTTTCTCATATTCAAAGAAGTTAAAATAAAATAAATTAAAAAGCATTTATATATAAAATATATTAAAGTCATAGCTGACTTCCTTATGTCACTCATTAAACGTTTTTAAGACCGTTTCAAGCTGCGAATATTTTCACAAGCCTGAAAACCTGGCCAATGTTAAGCCCCCGGGCTCTCCATTCATAAGAATTTGCTGGGAATTCTTCGTTGGTGTTATTATTCTAATTCTTTTCTTTTTCTTTAGTTTTTTTTTTGGCACATTATAATTCCATAGAAGTCCGAATAGAACGAGCTAAGGAGGAGAACGCGCCCAAGGTCCCACACACAATTGCGAGGAGTAGCCAAAGCTCATTAGGTTTATGGCTAATATATATTATAATGAGTATCGCTTTATAATAAGCACTCGGCGGTTACGTGGGAAACTTTCCATCTATTCATCTTTTGTCGCATAGAACATGATGTGGCGATGGCAGCAGAGCGCAACCGGTGATCGCAGCAGACACTTCGTTATGCAAGCGAAGACACTCGAAAAAAAAACTATAAAAATGGGTTTATTATGTATCCTTACTTTACAGATATGTACATTGATTTCATAGATTATTTTGTAAATATTTTAGGTTCTCAAAAAGTCAGAAGCTTAGGCAGAAGCTTCAGGCACTAAAAGAATACAAAGGATAAGATAAAAATATCTTATTTGTAGATAAAGAAAATATTCCCCATAAAGGTCACGAATATTCCGAATTCAAGAGAGATTTTCACCAGAGATTTTCTTTAGAAACATTTTTCTTTAAGTGCATTTACTGGCTTTCGTAGACAATGGGGTAAATAGAGAAAAATAAAAGGGCCGAGGGCAGTGTATGTACGTACACCGGTCCCTAGGTCATTTCCCTTTGGCGCAAAACAGTTGAGAGATCAGATACAACAACTACAGTAGCAACAATAACACCAACAACAACTCCAACAACAACAACAACACCAACAACAACTCCAACAACAACACGAACTACAACTCCATTACAACAACAACATTCAACAACAATGGCAAAAATAAGGCAAAAAGGCAAAGATCTTAGATTTCTATTATGGCATTTCTTTCATCTTCTGTGTCGTATTTTTTTTTTATTTTCACATCTATCTATGTGTACCCCTCGTGTCTTCATCAACATTTTTATTTTCTTCTATTTTTTCATTTACCCAGCAAACGGCGAATTGAAGTCGCGGCGTAATTGACGTTAGTGATGAGATCAAAATGGACCACAATGATTGCGGCGATAATTGCGCCACAGACGAACATCCCATACATATCCAATATATATATACATATATATATATTCTCTTTGAGCCACGCACAGAAGTATGATAAAATGCCAGCGAGGAGATCCCCCAGATTCCAGATCCAACGAGCTACGCGGAGAGAGGCTGAGGCAATACTCGGAAGAATCAACTGACACTAAAAACAATGTAACTCAATGAGAGAGAGAGAGAGAGAGGGGGAGGAAAGGTAGAGTTGAAGAAATGTAACGACTGCCGAATGACCTTGCTTATAAAGACAACTACAAATGGGATAAGGAACCAAGAGGATTATCATATTTAGTAATCCAAATTTAAATGTTATAAAACTGAAAAAGAAGAAATAATTGGGTTTACTATAAAGTTTCCAAAAGTTGATCTTAAGTTTTAATAATTCTTGATTAAATCTAAAAGAGTTCAGGGGAAGAGTATTCCTGTTTGCTTTCTAGTGATCTTAAAACTATGAGATCTTCGAAACTGGGGAAAAAGAAGAAGCTAAGCTTTTAAATTGTATTATTTTATATAAAAATAGTGCTTAAGAGCATTGTAAATTCCATAGAAAAATAACATATTGATATGATAACATGGTTATAAGAAATCTTCTTTTGGTAGAATCCAAAAAGACAAGTGTAGTGTCTCTCTTTTTCTTTGCTTTTTGTAGCTGTGTCTACACATGGCCAACACGGGCATGAGGTGGCCTTTTCTTTATATATATATTTTCTTTAAAAGGGGGGTAACTGGAGGTAATGAGGGGGCGGTTGTGTCTGTGGTATTGCCTTTTGTGTGATTCATTCAGAACAACAATGATGATGATGATGATGATTGCAAACTCTCTAAAGAGTGGACCAGGTCAGGGAGGGTATTTCGGGGGGCAAATTTTTGTTATTGTTGTTGCTGTTGTGGTCGTTGATCCACAGTCAAATTAAATTACCAACAACAGCAACAACAACAACAAAAAAGTGAAATTGTTGTTTCTCTCCATCGTCGTCGTCGTCGTCGTCCGGTTGTCATTGAAGGCACGTTTTCGTATTTTCGACGGATATTCGCGGTTTCTCATTTGAAGTGATCATTGGGATAAAAGAGGGTTGAAGCAGGGGCTTATATATAATCCGAATCCATAGGGAATAGAGTGGGAAAAAGAGCTTTTTATCGCAGATCTAGGCAAGTCGTGGGATAATCTAATTCCCAAAAATAAGAGCAAAAAATGTTCTGTTCTTCCCTTGAACTCTGAGGGTTCGAGTTACATTCCACATAATTAACTCAATTTGGAGTTTCAAGTGTTGTATTCGTTGGGAGTATTTGATTTTAATTATCCGCAATTAGCCTTAAACTAGAATCCAAAAAAACTATTAATATCTTAAGCCCTACTTAAGGCCCTTTACAGTACTTGATCACCGTTAGAACTTGAGCTTGAGCCACTTTCTTGGGCCTTTCATAAATAATATAATAAACAAACAAAATATATATTAAAAACAAGCATAGAAAAGAGGCTCCACCAGATGGAGACAACGCAATTTTCACACGATGAACTCTAGTAGCGCCGACTTTTTCCCCGCATTTTCTCCCTTTAAATCTAAGCCCCCTTTTCTAGCCCTCATATTCGTGTCAACATGTGTTGTTGTGTTGCACATATTATGTAAATTATTTGCTGGGCAAAAACAGAGAGAAAAAAAGAAAGAAAAAAGAGCAAAAGCAACCTCATTGTCTCAGTACACAGAAAGAAACATAAAGGGTTATCTTTATGATTTCTTATTAAAAATAAGAACAATTAGAAAATATTTACTGATGGTTAAACTAGTTTATAGATTTTTACATATTTTAAAATTTTATTTTTTAAATATTTAAGAACAAAAGGTATCGAAGTTGTAGTATCCTAACTAGTTGCCTTCAAATTATTTTGTTTTACTTCCAATTTACGTAAAAAATCCCCACTAGAACTGAACTTTGAAATGAGAAATCTTTTTATACAAAATTAGTAGCTAAATTTAATAAAACTATAATGATTTAATTAATAAAAATCTATAAAATATCCAATATTCAATAAATTTGCTCGGTGTAACCGCCTGTCTTCCGTCTCGGAAGCCCCAATCTCCTTGGCCAAGTAGCGCCCAATGGGGCCATCTCCAGCAGACTGAGAGCCAGACCGACCGACCGACCGGCCAAACACAACATTGTTGGCCATGTTGAAATACATAAAGCAATTTTAACTGTTTTAATGCTTTTTTCGGTCCTAAGGAAAAGGTGTAGCAGCAGGGGGGTTGGAGGGGTGGGCCCTCTTATAGACCAATCTGCCAGGCCTCGTACTATTTCTGCCCGTTTCCATTTTAATAGCCGAGAGCTGTGTGAACTTGTTGCTAGCGCAGTTTCTTTCCCTCAGCTGTGTTTAGTTTTTCATGCGATTATTTTTCCAATCTTTCTCCTTATATATAGTTTTTTTTTTCTTTGCTAAATTTATCACCCAGAGATAGATGCAAAGAGAGAGAGAACGAGAGAGCTTTGGAAAAACTTGAGTATATTTTTGGAAATGATTTCAAACGCATCTCAAGGTGCGAAATAAACAAATTTCTCGCTCGATGTAAACAAATCAAAAGCGTTCCGGCGCAAATGTTCGCCTGAGCTCGTCAAAATATAAACAAAAGAAGAAAAAAAAATAGAGATCGAGATTTGGTGTTTACATGCCCCGCCACAGTAACAACAAATAGAGCCAAAAAAAAAATAATACAAAATGTTTCACCAATCGAAAAGTAAAAGGTGCACTTTGGGAAATATGCAAAATATTCGATTTTTGGGGAATTTTAAACTTAATTTCTAAATTTCATTTCATTACATCTTCAGTCATAATAATATAAAACCAATTTAATTTATTAATTAATTAATTTAATTCAATTTAATTTAAGAAAAATCGTTATTTAGAAAAATCATAAAAGCTTGAAGATTTCGATTTTAAATCGATAATTTCTCAACTCTAGCAACTTTCGTCTTTTTCCTTACAAATTTTATAAATATTAATGCTGTTCCTCTTTGTTATAAAATCGAAAATAACGAAGCCTTCGATATTTATCGATATCTTGTTCACCACTAGAAATTTGTATACTTATTCCTCGATTAATTTTTACAATACAAGCCAAGTATTTGGATAAGAATATCTTATGAAAAGAAGCTAGAAACTGGAAACTAAATAAGAATGTTAGCAATGTCCAAATTATAATTTAATAATTGTGCTTAATTTCTGTCTGTGTGTGGCATCTTCTATTTTCTTTTTTTGAAGCCTTAAAATTAGATGAAATGATCCATCATCATCTGCTTTATCACTCATCCTAAGCCCAAGAGAAGAGGAGGAGAGCGATTAGGCCGCGCTGCTCACTGTGCCTTCCACTTGAGTTCGCTTGAGATTATACAATCCGACTTAATTTGATGTTTTGCCGGCAATTGCCATATCCCAAGCATATCCAGCACTATATCCCACATAGCCATATCCATGTCGGTGTCGGTGCCTATAGATCGGGGCGTGTCCCGGGCCACAGAAAAGCGGATGATTATCGTGCATCCATTCCAGCAACACATCTGGACATACACATATGCGAGTGCGATGGATGATGACGACATCTCTCGGATGTGTGGCAATCCATGAACGGACAAGTGGAAGATACAGATACAGCTGCAGATACATATCGAGATACGGATACGCAAAATGCCAGGCGGGCGACTGAATGACTGACTGACTGACTGACTGACTGAAAGATGGATGGATTTATGACACATGAATTACTAACTGTGCCGCTGCTTCGCTAATTGTTGCTGTTTTTTGCCGCTGTTATGACTCGAATTAAATAATTTCAACACAATTAACGGAAATGCAAAATAAAACAAATTAGTAAATAGAAAAACCAAAGAATGGAAAAGGAAGGCGACACTATATAGCATCATTTCCTTAAATAAAAATAATACAAAAGACTTATAGTATAATTTCCTTAAAGAAAATGAATGGAAAATCTACAATTAGCTTTAAGCAAATACATATGTATCTTTTGTGAAATAAAATATATTTTTGGCTTTTAAAGAGTTTGTTTTTAACATTAGAACACACACTCATTTCCCTCAATTAATGGTTTCCTTGCTTTGTTCATTATTAATTGCAATGCATTTGGCCAACAAAAAACAGTTGGCCAAAACCAGAGTCAAAGCTGGATACAAAAAAAAAAGAAGAAAAACAATTTCCAAGCGTCCGCCGCCCATTGCAATGCATTTTAATTTGACTTTAACTATTTGCGCATATAATTAACAGCAGCAGCAGTTGCAATATCTACAAATACACTGAAAAAAATTAAGTATTACTGCAAAGAATAAACCAACTATTTTTAAACTTAAATTGTAGAAGTTGAAAATAGTTTTCTATAGTTTTTTAGCAAGTTTAAAATTCAAAATCTTGTATTAAATGCATTTTTTTCTATGTAGAAATGCCTGCTTAACTGGGCTTTGAAAGGGGGCTTGCATTGTCTGGCAATTTCACCCGCAACAATGAGATACAGATACAGATACATATTATATATGCGAGCATCTCATGGGTTAGGCTCCAACAACTACGAACAGTGGCTTGTTCACAATAATAACTCAAAAAGTGGAGAGCTTTTTGTGACATGTGCCACCCCTTTTCAGAGACCAGGGAAGGAGTCTGAAAATGTTTCATCAAAAAATAAGGTGCCTTTAAAATTATTCTAGAATTTTATTATATTTAAAAAGGTTTTAAGCTTTATTTAATTTTTAAAATAAATTCTATTTTATGATCATAGCTTATATCTTATATTTAGAGTCCCCCCTTTAAGGCCACCCCTGACTCCATTCAAGCAATGCAAATATACAAAGCTTTGTTTCCATGAACTCTGCGAACAAACAGCTCAACTTATAGGGGGAAACACTGAGCGCTGAGAGAAAAACTGGGAGAAAAACTGAGATATAACAAGAGAAAGAGGAGCAGCTAGACAAAGCAAAGAGAAGGGCGGCAAACAAAACAAAAAACTGGGAAACAAAGTGTTGTAAATGCTAAAGATCTCCACAAAAAAAAACAGAAAATATATATAAGAAACCAAGGAGATCATCACAAACAATTACAGACACACACACACAGAGCTCCCTTGCTGTAACAGTGCTCAACAAAAGATGATTGCCACAAATTTGATCGACTGCTGAGAAATCCAGCAACTAAAAGTGATCAACATTTATGTTTGCCAACACAAAACACAACGAGATAAACAACAACAATTACAAGGAAATCCTCGTTTCCCCATGTTACAATTGAAAGTCTTACGTCTAGTGGAAAATACTTGATGTATTAATGAGCAACAAGCATGTGGAGTTTATAGTTTTTTGACCAAAAGGGAAGGAAACTTCGGTTTACAAGCCAAAGCAGGTATAATTTATTTCAAAAATAGTTTCCAGGACAAAGAGTGCTGTCCCTTCTTATTTCTTTATATTTTCTAGTGTGACCTAATACCATAAAATATTTACTAAATTATAAAATAATAAAAATAAATTGTAAAATCTTAACACACTTAAAATCTCGCCACATCATTTAAAGTATGCTCTATTTCTTTATATTTTCTAGTGTGACCTAATACCATAAAATGTGTTTTTATTATAAAATAATGAAAATAAATTGTAAAATCTTAATCTTATCTCACATCATTTAAAGTATCCTCTATTAGAGGGTATTGACAAGCTGTTAACCTTTAATTTAAAAGCAACATATAAATTTTTAGCAAATAAACAGTGGAATTTTTGACAGGCAGCAATTGTCTCAAATTAAATAACGCAACCGAGAGGCAAACTATAAACTATATAGTAAACAATAGAGAAGAATATAGGCAAAAATTAAAGAATAAAAAAGCAACTTGAATGCTATTTTTAAAAGCGTTTCCACCAAACGGCTGGCAGTTGTTGCAAATTGTTGCTGCAGTTGTTCTTGGCGCTGCTGCATAATCCACATCTATAACATATATAGTACACAGATATACAACACACTCGCATACGGTTTTAAGTAGATGCATGTGTATAAATAAAATGTGGGTCATGTGCATCAAATTATTTAATTGGTGTCAATTGGCGTTGGATTTTTCTCTCTTTTCGCTATCGTCTCGATTTTCTTGGCTTTTCTTTTCGATTTCCGTTAAGCCGTTACTCGATGTTGTTGCCGTTTAAGCCGGGCTTAACACTTTTGAGTTGGTTTGATTTAAATAAACAAAAAATAACAAGAAAATGCACTTGGCAAAAAAAATTTATTATATTGAATTGATTTTTTATATCCTAAAAGCTTGTTAAAAAAAATTCCTTTCTATAAATTTAGATTTTAGGTAAATAAATATACAAAAAATACAAATGATACGTCTTTTAATCAAAGATCACATCTGTGTTATTGTCAAAACAACCCAACAATAGTTTTATCAATATAATCAATATGGATCTCTGGCTAACAAAGAGTTTCTCCCCAAAGAAACTATAAAATTTCACTACTTTTCCATTCCCTCTTCTCGCCGTGCAGCAAATGCAGTCAACAAATTTGAATTTGAACCTGCCATTATGTGTGTCAACGGCTTGTGATTGCGGCAATAACAACGCATTAACAACTGGTAACAACACTTGGCGAGAAGCTCCCTAACTACCAACCCACCACCCACCCCCCTGCGCTGCTGCCTGTAGCCACAGCCGTGTCCCACATGCTTCAATACCAAAAAAGGCAGAACAAAAGAAATTAAATTAAAAAAACAAAAACAAGAAAAGGCGGCGGCTAATCCGGATACGATTATGGCCGTAAACGGTTTACAGTAACAAAAGACAAAAAAAAAAACACAACTTTCCGGTGTCCCTTAAAACGGTGTCAAGCGCTCATTTCCCTAATTTAGTTTACATTTTTTCAGCTTCTTGTTTCCTTTTTCTTTTTGCCTCATTTTGGTGGCTTTTTTCTTTGGCCACAAAAAGAAGAAAAAAAAAAAACGATAACTGAAACCAAAAAATCGACCATGAAACGCACCCATCGATAAAAAATATAAGGAATATGCAAGGAAATGAAAATATTTAATATATATTCGATGTAATATCAAGATATTCATTATCATTTTGTATTGAATATATAGGATTACTTTTTCAAATTACAAACAATTTTGTTGCTTTTTTATTGGATGCGTAATATAATAATTTATTTTAATCAAAGTTTTCGATATTTCAATATGACTTTAAATCGATATTATTGACCTAAATAATTAAATGTGATGTTTTTAATTTCTAATAAGTCCTAAATATTCTAGAATTCAAGAAAATTATTTTTTGGCTTAAATATTATATATATATTCCGTATTTTAATACCTTATAATAATAAAATTATGTAAAATATTTAGAATAAATGCAAATTTAAAAGTTATGGAAAATTTTGCAGAAATAATCCACTTCGGAACTAGAAGTCTTATAGATTCTCTGAGAATACGAGTCATTTTTTCTTTTGCTTGTATTTATCTGCTATATTTATATAGCTTAATCATGATTATAATGGTGATGATGATGATGAGCTATGTCAGAATGCGGGGGCGGGGTTTTCTAGGGGTGAGGGACATGATGGGGTTTTGCACTCGCAAAGTTTTTCTTTTTCCTTTGTAGTTGCTCAGTTTTTTCTTAAAAAAATTTTTTTTTTGTCGTTTTCCTTTAGTATTTTCACGATTTTCACATTCTGTTTGTTTTTGTTTGCATTTATTTTTAGAACATTTTCGAATTCGCAACGCTCAACGCACACGCACAAATATACAAAAACACGGCCCGCATAGTTTTGGCATGTTTTTCTTAGCCATTTTCCATGCCACGATTTTCACTGAACGACAAACAAACAACAAAAAAAAAAACTATATGCAAAATAACTAAAAAAAAAAAGTTTATTTTGATATATTTTGTATTAGTTGGGTTTCTCCTACTCGCAGCTTTGTTTTTGTTTAGCCAGGCCAGTCAGCTGTGACAACACAACACAAATAATAGTAACGAAAGGCGTTACCAACGAACCGAACACGGGAGCGACTCGGACAACCGCCTGCGCCGGAAGCTTAAAGCAGAAAACCAGGCAGAAACGGCAAGTCAGTCAGAAAACCAGCAAATCAGACGGCCAGAAAAACCGAAAGCAGAGAGAAACGAACGGCAAGCAAACATGAAACAGTAACAGCAACAACACGCGATGGCGTGAAACGAAACGGAACGGAAGGGAAACGGAACGAGGCTGAACGGAACGAAATGAAACGAGACGAGGCAAGACGCACACGCATAGGGAAAAAAACATGCGCAACGGCGTTGAAAGGTCACTCGGCGTCAGCTGTGTTGCCCCCAACTGATGCACAGTGGGTTGGAAATGATTTTAAAATAAATTAATAATTTAAAAAAAAAATAGTAAACAATATATAGTAACTTTTATAAATTGAATTAAAGTATAAAATTACTTTTTATATGCTTTTTAAATAATAATTTATTTAATAAACAAATAAATAAATACTTTCTATCTTTATTTATTTATTTCCTAAATTTACCGCCAGATCGTTGACTTCGCCCAGTGTGCGCACTCTTTCTCTCTCTCTTGTTTTATACATTCTCCCACTCTCTTACTCTCTCTTGCCTCTCCAGCTGGGGGAGCTCCATTGATGGAACGTTTGGGCAAGTGGAACAAACAAAGAAGAACCACAGAGGAAGTGAAAGATGAGGAAGTGAACGTGAAGAAGGGGGGTGGGAGGGGTGAAAAAGAAGGAGAAAACATGCAAATGCATATGAGAAAATAAGCAAAAAGAATCGATTTCCAAAATCTTAAGTTTTAGAAAGCAGAATAGTTTTAATTTTGTATATTTGATCTTGAAATTATTCTAAAGAATGAAAATAATACATTTTTGCAACTGAAAAATGTATCTTTGTATATGGAAAATGTATCTTTGCATGTGAAAAATGTATCTTTGTATATGGAAAATGTATCTTTTTATTTTGTTGAATGAATCTGTTTGTTGTGAGTGATACGGCTAACGCTCAGCTCGTCCATGTCTCCAGTATTACTGATTTCCCATTTTTTTAGACCTCAAAACCTACAAAAGCCACCAGAACGATCTCGCCATTGACGAAGGCGTCGGCTGAACGGACGGCACCTTCCACATGATGGACCCAAAGCCACCCAGAGCCACCTCGTCGTCGTACTCCTCCTCCTCCCCACAATAGCTATTGTGCCTAATGCTCTGGCATGCGTGACGACAGCGTCGACGGCGGTACAAACAAATTTCCTGACTACTTCGCACACACACCGCACACCAACACACACACACACAACACACACACACCTCTTGATACGATCGAAAAGTGTTACGGACTCCCAGATACAAAAACAACAAAAAAAACTGCAATTACTGATGAGCACTGATGAGCTCGCCGCTTGCCGGTCGGTCAAATGCAATTAAAGCGCCGCTTGACCACACCAACAACAAAAATAAAATCCAACTGACGATCTATAACATTACATAACACCCACAATATAATACTATATGCGTATGTAGGAGATGTGTTTTATATAAGGGTTTAAAGGGTTAACCTGTTCCTACCGATTGTCACACGTATAATGTAATATATTTAGAAAATTTCTTGATATCATATAGATTCTGTATATTTAAAAACTTTAAAGGATTTCTAAATATTCCACTATTTCTTGAGGTGAGTTTTGCAAAACCAGAACATTCCCATTTAGAAACATCTGTAGTCATAATATCTTATAAATGGAATATACACACTCACCTAGATCTGTGTAGAGCGTTGTATTCAGAACGTAATCATTGATGCCGCTCATACCGCCGCCGGTGCAGGAATCAGAGTCCTCGTTCTCTTCCGCCAGCGTGGGCGGTCCATCCCACAGAGCCCTCACTGGACGACGGACGCGATCCAAGCGTACCCGTGGAATGTCCTCGTAGCAAACATCACCCAGCTAGACATCGAAAGAGATGTGTAAGTATTTTCTATTTAATATAAATCTATTATATTTATTATATTATCTACCACAGAAATATCTAGGGATATACAAATATCATTATTATAAAATTTATTTATCCAGAACTAGAGATTTCTGTGGCACTACTGAGAAGTTCTATAGTTTAACTTCTTTAAGATCAAGAAAATAATACTTTATAACCTTGAATATATTTTTTTAATTATTTAATTAAGGATAAACTTAAACATTCTAAAAAAATAGGCTTTCCTCTATTCTAGACATCAAAATTGAAGCTTGAAACCCACCTCCTTTTTGGGCGTGGCCGGGAATATCTACAGGTTAGTAGTATTAGCGATTTGTTAACATCCAGATTGTTCAGTTAGCCGTTTTATTATTGTTTTTTATATAATGTTTTTGTTAGCGATATACAGTGTGCAATGGTGAGAGACGGGGAATAAATAGATAAATGTACACAGAGACAAGAGAATACAAAAGCCAAATTTACATAAATTTATTATATATATTCAGGTGTGTGTGTGTGTGTGTGAGTGTTAGTTCTGTATATATTTGTGTTAGCTATATGGCTGAACTCACCGATATCTCCTCGCTGCAATAGGCAGTGAAATTCTGGTCATCCTGCTGCAGGACACAGTACAAGGGACCCCAGGGTAGAGTCTTGATTAGGCGCGTCACTTCACCCTCGGTTTCTGTAAATAAAAAACATAATTTTGATTAATTTATTAAACTAAATTTTTGGGAAATATTTAAAGATATAAAAATTAAGATACATATTTTTGTAGAGCTCAAAAAGGTGTTTCTTATATGACAGTGTGGCGCCATCTGTCGGTCAACGTTGAAAAGTGCTTTCAAAAAAACTGTTGCCTACTTTTTGACTGCAATTTTAACCCTTAGTTTACATACGCATGTAAAGAAGCGCCAAAAACAACTAAGAAAAATATTATTTTAAAGTTTAAAACAAAAAACATTGTTAAAAATAAAAAAAGATTATTAAATTTATATATTTTTCTTTAATAGATAATTTTTATAACATTTTTTCTATCAAATGTAAATGAAAATAAATATAAATGGGATGTAAAGTATTTTAGTTTCCTATTTTAGGTAATTTTTGTATCTTGAAAAATATTCTTTAAATTCTTATTTATTCCTCAAGTAAAAATTGTATTATTTATTATTTTACTGCAACTGGATTTTTTATAAGAGAATTAAAATATAAGCATGGTTTTTTCCGCCAGCTTTTGGAATAATTAGGAAGATGTGGCGCATGCGTGTTGCTAATTTAACTGGATTATTTATTTATGCATCCGCAACTGCAATTCCAATTGGAACTTTGGACTGCGAAAATGTGAAAATTGTATGCATTAAAATTTAGCTACAGATGCAGATACTGCAGATACAGATGCACAGATACAGTAGCTAAACCTCTCTATATAGATAGCTTGGGGAGTTACAGACAGAAAGAAAGAAAGAAAAAAAAAACAAAACAATGAGAATTGCTTAGCCAACTTGAACCGACTGAGGCTCTGCTGCCCCTCTCCCGCACTTTGATTCAATCCCAGATTTTTTCCCACTTTTTTCCTCAGATTTATTTTTCTCCATTTTCCACTTGGCAGCTTGCGTGTCTGAGTTCTTAAAGTTCGTTTCACTCAGTTTGCGTCTTGCGTGCTTTCTCCTTCTTTCTTTCTTTCTTTATTATTTTTTTTTTTTGCCTCTTATAAATTTTTTCTGTTAATTTTTTCTTTTTTTTTGTTTTTGTTGCTTCTATGAGATAACAAAGTGAGGCAGCAAAAATGGTTTTAATTTGGAGCCGAGCTTGGCAAAGAGATGCGTGCGTGTCACGCATTAAATGGAGTTATGCTCGTATGACACTAAGCTAAAATTAAATTAAAAGTGTGACCTTTCTGCCAGGAAATATAATTAACAGAGATAAAATATAACGAAGCTAATTTTAAAGATGTTATGATGGAATATAATTAAAAATAACTTGAAATCCCATTTGTAATAAATAACATTATGATCGTACTTATAATCATATCATATTTCATCATTAGATCATTCAATAAATTTTTAAAATTAAATTGGTAACTAATTAGTTTTTTATAAGTATAAAAATTGTATTAATTTGCAAACTGCGAGAACATAAAAAACTTCGGTTTCCTGAAATTGGTCTCCTTTCTTGTTAAATATATTATCTTGATTATAACATCATATAGTATCTCTCATCTCTAGGAAGTACACTTGATGATAAGTGCCTTTTATCCTACACTTTGCCTTTTTTACCTTTTATCTAAGCTCGAGTCCCGAAAGCTTACACTAAAAAAAAGGCTTTATTCTAAAATAAATATAAGGAATGTATGTTTTTTTAATTTCCAAATTCTTTTTAGGTTTTTAGGTTTCTTTCGACATTTTTTTCCAGTGCTTTTAAAGTCTAACTTTGAGCTCACGACTCACTCGCTTGCTCGCTCGTTGAGTGCCGTCTGCTATTATTTTATTTTTTATTCTGCACTTTTTTTTTTCCTATTTAAGCAGCAAAATTATTTCACATACAAGCGAGCGTAGATTTTTCAAGTCCGGCGCCGTCCGTCCATTTAACATAAATATTGTAAGTAATTGTGAAGACTACAACAACAAAAATAGCTACAAAAACTACAACAACTTCGAAAACTACAACAACAGCAAGTGAAGCGATGACGTCGAAGTCGACGAAGTCAGTTGCTCAGCAAGTTTGCTTTAATAATTTTTTGTTGTTGTTGTTTTTTTTTTGTAACGTTCGTTGGCCGTTTGTTTCTTTATAATAAATTTTCTCATTTTTTTTTCTTCGCTCTCTTTTATACTTATATGTATTTTTTTATATATATATTTTTTTTGTGCCTTTTGCATAAGAATTTCTCGCTTTTTGAGTTCTCGAGTTCAATGCACTGTGTCAGCGATTTTTCCTTCTGCACATGGGGCAACAGGTGGCCGGGGCACGGGGGACGGAGGGGGGGGGGGGGGGGGGGGGGGGGGGGGGNGGGGGGGGGGGGGGGGGGGGGGGGGGAAGTGGGCAGGGTTGATCAATGGGGGTGGATGGAAAATAGAAGCAAAAGCAAAAATAGCCATCAAACAGCTGGCATTTGAGCGTGAAAAACATAGAAAAACACAAAAAAAAACTAAAGATATTTAAAGTTTTGTCTCTCTAGGCATTATAAAAAGTATTATTTATATAGTTTTTACTTCATTTGTTACTATAACATTTCATTCATTTTAATTTTGATTTATTTGGGGATTTTATAGAGACCTTAGAGTGGTAATTTTTTTTATTTACAAAGGTTTTTTATATATAAAGAGCTTTTCAACAGGTATTAAACTTGTTTCTACCTCTGCCTTCTTATATAAATGTATGTACATATATTAAATAATATATATATATAATATATAGCTGAGAGATATTCGAACAATTTGTGTATTATCTTTGCGCCGCCGTGCATTTCCCCCATTGGCATGCACAAAATGTATAAGAAGTATCTGAGGAGAGCCAAGATAAGATACAACCGACAGATTCAATTTCAACTTTGCAGCTCATGAATGTCGAATAAATACTACAGAACCCCAGCATACAGTGCGTTTCATAGCTCTAAAGAAAGAGAGAGAGAGAGAGGGAGAGGAAGAGCTGTACCCTAATTGCCTGCAATTAGGCAAAATAGTTCTAACAACGAAAAAAAAAATAAGAATACAATACAAAATTAGCATGTTAAATTAATCCAACAATCAGCTTGGGTTCTCAAGATGTAAAGTGCGTTTCAAGTTCATTAATTCCATGGCATTAAGCATATATTATTCGGTACAGTATCAGTCATAAGGCTCAATAATAATAAGTCAAATTCCAAGTATGCAAATGTGACTTCATGCCTGACTACTTCCCACAATTAATCAATAAAGTTACATAAAAAGCAGACACTAAAAACACTAAAACCTTGTTAAGAAAAACAAAAGAAATCTGCTAAAAGAAGTATGAATAAATGCTGAAAACAATAATGACTTAATTAAATGATTAAGTCCCAGGGAAAATGAGTCAGATTAAAGATTAAAAATTAAGTGGAATCTACTGGGAAAACCAATCAAAGTAAATTTACCCAAAAGTTTTACAGAGAACAAAGAAAATATATAGAGGAAAACCTAGTAGAATAACAGTCATTCCCTGCCCCTATAATTTATACGTAATTTACCACTAACATTCCTATAATTTTAGGTAGGTTAATTGAAATTATTTCCATGACAAGCTCTCTCGCTCTTTTTCAGCTGCATTTTTCCCACTTTTCAGTTTGTTATCAACGCGCATAATTAATATGACATCATCATCATCAGCATTGGAATCTTGTATTAATTCCCACTAATTATCGAAGGGGGATTTTTTTTTATAATAAATATAATTTATAATCAAAACTAGATTTGTATTTAATTAAAAGCTTATTATTCTGGCATATATATCATAATGTCTATATAGTAAAATAGAGACTGAAAAAACCCATTGCACAAAAATTGAATTATTAAATGTTAAAGGCGCAACGAAAAGACATTGCCAATTAAAACTAATTTAAAGTAATTTATGCTCTGCGTCATCTGTGCCTTATATCGTGTGGGTGTTCTCCATCTTCACCAAGGAGGGAAAGAGGAGTGAGTCCCTTCTTCCACTAAAGGGAGAGGGTGTCGGAATTGGGCGGATGATTTTTCCGCTGAAGACTCGGGCTGCGTCAATTCTCTGGTTTTTCCCTTGTCCATTGTCGCCTCAACGCCATTTAAAACCACACAAGAAATAGATGTGTTTTGTGGTTGCTGTTGTCTTTTGTTCGCTGTCGCCTTTGAGGCGTGGCCCCCACACGCCTCTGGAGTGCACTTAAAAAAGAACTTAATGCTTCTGAAGAAATCTTAAGAAGCCTAAGAAAGCTTGAAGCTTTGTAGGAAATCGAGGAAAAGAGTAGAAGAATTGGAACTCTGTAGAATCGAACTGTCTTTCTTTTCTCCTCTTTCTTTGAATGTCATGAGAACCATTAATAATTAGAATAATAATTATTAACTCAGTTTGAAGACTCTAAATGATATTAAGTCTTTAATAATTATGTTTATCAATATCTTTTAACAAGAAATAAGAAGAATTACCAAGAGAAGTCTTTAAGAAAGGCAATAGAACCCCAAAACTTTTATAAAAATTATGAAAAATTGTAAAAATAATTGTTGATGCTAATTTAAAAGGTAAAAAGCTTTAAAAATCTGTTAGTTTCTAAGCCCAACTAAATGTTATTTAATTTTAAATCAAAGATCGAGAACTATACTCATAAAACCCACAAAAAATTCTTCTTAAGCTGTTTCTTTTAGTTCTCTATTTTTTCAATAAAAAAACTCATGGTAAATATTTCGAAAATAACAAAAAAAACCTAGAAATTAACTTGAGCTAATTTTAATCAATTTTCTTTGAGTGCAAACTGTGGCGGCAACTATAGCTTCCGCATGCTGCAGCTGTCCCACATCATCTTCTTCGCGGCGGCGGTGGCGGAGGCACTTCCCTGAATCCCTCTAAACAACATGTTGCATTTTGGGCGGTGACCCGCCCCGACCCAGATGCATATAAATATATATTCCTATCCTATATATATATGCTTGAATATGTATATATATGTTTGTCTAGATGTCGTTATGGCACGCAATCCCGACACAAGTCGTTGCGTAAACGAACGAACAAACGCATTTAATTAGGTTTATGGGAAATATGCGAAACGTTCGAAAAATCACAAACGCAAACACAAACAAATATAAAAAAAAAATAAAGCACACAACTCCGGTCGTTCCACTTCTTTTTTTGTATTTTTTGTATTTTTTTCCCCCCAAGCAAACAATGCAGAATTATAGCATAACTTGGATTTCGCATCATGTAATAGTTGCTGCTGCTGCTGCTGCTGCTGCTGCCAGTCGCTGCCGTGGCGACCTGCTTGCATTATTTGATTTGTCAATTCATTTATAGATTTATTTCTCTTTCTTTCTCTCTCTCTCTCTCTATATATCTCTATCTCTTTATTGCTTCTTCAGTCTTCTGTCTACACAGTCTTCTGTGACTTCTTCAAAGTCTTCAAAGTCTTCAGCCTCTTCTCTGGCACTTTGTTTGGAGAAGCTGTCACAGTTGCCCCAAATATATGTTTTTTAGGGGGTTTTTAGTACTAAAAATCAGTTAATTTTCATTTGAAAACATTAACATTTTATATTTAAATTTTATTTTACATTTTAAGACTTCTTTTGTTAACTAAAGAAACCAAAACAAAAGTAGTATCATTATTTTATCTCACAAAAATGTGTTACATTTTTATTTTTAAGTTTAACATTTTTAAATTCATTTTAAAAATTAATTAAAGCTTGCATGTTTCTGAAAAATTTATTAGCTATTTATTTGTTAACTTTTAAATTTAAAACAGCAGTAGTTTTATTATTTTAGCTCAAAAAATCAAATCAAATTTTAAGGTTTTCCAAAATAACCCTAAAAAGGAGAATTATTATTATATTAACCTAAAAAATGATTCTTACACCCCCTTTAATGTCCGCCTCTGTCATATGTCAATGAATCTGTCTGTCGTCTGTCTGTTTGTCTGTGTTTGCCTTATGTCTGGGTATTATTTTCGGGGCACACGCGATCTCTTCTTTTTTTTATATTTGTTGAGCTCTCTTTTGACAGGCTTTGATTCAGTGCTAGTTTCGAATTTAATTTGATTTTTTTCTTGGGCAAACAGTGACTAAAATTAGAACTAATACAACTCACAGTACTTTTGAAATATTAAATACAAAGTTCTATATAAAATAGTTACCAAAAAAAGTGCTAAATGTTACTTGAATTTAAACTTTTCCACTGATTATAATTCTATTTATGTTTACACTTCTTGGCAATCATAACTGTCATTCGATAATCAATTTCCTGTAGTTCCAATGATTCCTCGCTTCCCATTTATTCGAATTTCAAAAAAAGGGGGAGACGTCTCTCATTTCATAATTAGGAAGAAATAATAAATAAATACCTGAAGAATCAACACTGAAATCTACACAAAAATCAAAGCAAATCCAAGTCCCAGAAGAGGAGACATCACGAGAGGGTTCTTCTGGGTTCTGCCTTGGCGAATTCCTTAAACGTTTTCTTGCTTTTTTTTATACAAACAAAAAAAATGTGTTTACATATTCGCCGACGTCGGTCCCGGATATATATTTTCTGATATGAACCGTATTGTTGGGGGGGGGGGTTGGTGTGAGGAATGAACAAGTGTTTTGGCATCCCAAAAAAATGATTCAATTCGCACTTTTTTTTTGTTGTTTTTTTGTTTTAAGAGATTGCCCCATGGGAACCCAGATTTGTGAGGAGTTCCATCTGGTTTTTAGTGTTTTTCTTCTTTTTTTTCTATTTTAGTGCTTGTTTTTTCTAAATACTGGCACAGGCAGAAACGGGTTTTCTTTCACCAAAAGTTTCCCTTTTGTTTCAGGCGGCAACGTGTTAATCTGTTCAGAGTTCGATTTGCTAAAAGCCCAAACGAAAACAGAAAATAAATAAAAAGCCGGCTTTCTGGTCTCTCCCCCCCGAAAAACCAACACACACCAGATAGAGAGGTATGTGTGTGTGTGTTGAGGAAAAAGTGAATTTTTTCATAGAAAGTTGTTGGGCAACATTTGCAACGACGACAACGCATTCGATACTTGAAAATAGAAAATTGTAGTAACTTCCATCTCTTCCTGTCCACCTGTGTCCCCCCTGTCCACTGTCTGTCTGTTTGTCTGGAGGTACCTGTCCACCAGTAATCCAGCCAGTTCCAGTCCATGTTTCACTTTCTAGCAGATGCAGTGGGTCAAGCTCTCCAAGATGGTCAAAGATGGATTGCAATTGGAAAGGTTTTCCTCAAACGAAAGTTGGTTTCTTCTTGCCGAAGATCAATGAACTTGTGGGGTTAATTAATTGGTTAAAGCTTAAGCCACAAGGCTCTAAGGGGTTAAATATTTACGGTTTTTTGATAAGTCTTTAAAGAAGATATATTATTTATCAAATTCTGAATATTTCTAACAAATTCTAAGCGCTTTAAATATATTATTTTCTTTTTAAATAAGAATACAAATTTCCTCACTTATTATTATATTATTAAACATAAAAAATGTTCCACAACTTTGTTTATGCTAAGTTTTTATGATTTTAAATTTATATTTCAGGAAGAAGCTTCTTTTCTAATCAAGTTCTTAAAATTTCAGACAAATTCTAAGCTTTCTAATTATATAATTTCCTGTCTAATAAATAATACAAGTTTCCTTTATTATTTTCTATATTTTTTAAAGTAAAAAACTGCTTCATATAAACTCCTAAATTTAAGTTCTAGCAAAAATTCTGTTCTCAATAAACCGAGACATAAATGTATCTGTCAGATGCATTATTTTTTTTTTTTGTGTTCAGTTTTAACCCATAAAAATCGAACAACAACAAGTGCAGTGGGCCAAAAGTGTGTCAGCAGCGACAAAAGCCGAGCTTTCGGCCAAGTTAATGACGCCATCATCTCTCGCCTCGCCACACCGCGTTGCCATCCATCGTTTATCGTTCTTCGCCATCGTCTTGGCCAGCTCCTCCTCCTTGCCTTTTGCCCCGCGTTGATTTCTCCTCCTTTTAACGCTTTTTTTCAGGCGGCACACTCTGGTGTTGTATTTTTTTGCTGTACGCAAATGGCCTCATAACCAATTTCTAAACGTCAAAGCCCAAAGAACCAAACCAAACTAAAAACCAGAGAGAGGAAGAGTTCGTTTGGCTCCAGACATGGCCAGGTGACATGCAAAGCGAAAGCGTTGAAGAAACCAATTAAAGGGGGGTTTTAAGAGGTTTACAGTGGTGACAGGTGCTAAAAAAATATATACTTTCATTTTATTTATCCAAATTTATCAGAATTTTTAAGAAAAATCTTTAGTAAAAGTCTGTTTTTTAAGATTTTATATCTTTGTTATAATAACCATAAATATTATATTAAAGAAAATCAGAAAATCAAAAGGAGAGAAAATCTTTATCAAGAAAAGTATGAAATTATTAGTTACTTAAATTAAATTATTCCCAAATATAAACATTTCCTCCTATTATTGCCTATATATATTTTGTAGCCAATATTTACTGTAACAACTAACAACCCACCAAATAAAAAGGCAGCTACAACACGAAACATGACAGAAATGATGTCAAGCCAGCGGGCTAACACGAAGGCAACACAACTTGGACACGGCCAACAGCAACAGCAACAACAGGAACACCAACCAGCATATGGATCGAACCTGTATGATTTGTTCTCGCCTCTATATATTATATATACACTGCACAAAAAGGGGGTTAATTTTTAAAGAGATTTGTATGTATTTTTATTTGAAATTGATGTTTCAAGTCGAAAAGGTTGTTGGGGGTTCATTTTTAAAGAGATTTTTATTTATTTTCATTTATAATTTATGTTTCAAGTTTAAATAGTTGTTTCTGTGATCAAAATTTAATATTTTCAATCATATAAAATATTAATTACTTGAAAACTTAGATGATTTTATAAAAATACTTCAATAAAATAATATATTTAATAAAGAAAAGGTTGAAAATCAGATTCCTAATATCATTTTAAGCAGTTTTCTATTTGTTTTAAATATTTCTAAGAAATATTTTAAAGTAAAGAAAACAAATTACTAATAATTGTTGAAATATGCCATAAAAATTATAAAAATTAATATAAATTAATAACTTAGTAATTTATTGAAACCCAATCTGTTTAACTCTTTTAAAAATGTGATTTCAGCCACAAATTTTAAATTTCAACTTAGAGAAATTACAGCAAACTAAATATTGCAATAAATATTGCAAAAAATAATACAAAAAAAACAATTTTCAGTGCATCTGCGGCTGTGTAGTGGTGCGTATCTATGTGTTTTTGCTTTGCCATTTGATTTTTGTAGGTGGGTTAAAAGCAGTGCCACAGAAGACGATACACAAAGACACCGGCGAAGAAGACAAAGAGACAAACGATGAAGCCAAAAGGCGAGGCAAAAGGTTGCCTTTAGAGAATGCGAATGCCATCAATGACCTTGACACACACACACACAGACACACAGAGACACGCAGAGACACGCATACACCTGGAAATAAACACACACCTTCCTTCCGCTGCGGGCAAATAACCGTAACAGAAAGGTAAGCAGAAGCGAGGAAAACGAAGAAAAAACAAAAAACTAAACCAACGAAATCCAAAAACGGCAATAAGAGAAGTTGCCTTCAAGGCGAAGGTAGCCTTTATTTTATTTTTTATCGCGATCATGCATATGTGCATGTGTGCATGTGTGTGTGTTTGTGAGCTATTACCAATTTTTTTTTGTGTTTTGTTTTTAACGTACGTGCCCCCTTCGGTGCTCAATGCTAATCCACAAATACACACACGTGAATATATGGGCCACAGGCGACAAAAAAACTAGAAAAACAACCTCACGAATCCTTAGTCATTAATATTTTTACTTAATATTAGGAAAAAGTTTGAAATCTGAACTTTATTTCAAAGAATAATAAAGGCAGTACTGGTTTATGAGAATTTTTATGACATTAAAGCATTTTTAGAGCTGAAAATAAGATCGAAAGATTATAAATAAAGTCTAACAGAATGAAATATTACTAAAAAAATGATTTTTTAATGATTTAAATATTTTTAAATCCGTAAGAAGTATACAAACTACGAAATACGATAATGCAAGGTACTAAAATATATTAAAGCTAATTTTTAAATTATTTCTGAACAATAACTATTAAAAACTAATAAAAAACTACCTAAAACTAAGCTCAATATATAATACTTCAAATTACTTTATTTATTATAGAAAACAAACATGTTTATACACAAATTTCAGCTTCAGTTTTATAGCCACCAATTTTGTATAGTTTTTGGTATAGTTTTTCACAGATTTTTGAGTAATTAGAGAGAAAGAGAGACCCTTTTTAGCTACCTGTCCTAACCACCACCTGTGCCACTTTGGTCGCCTGCTCTCAGCTGTAGCGACCCTGCATTTAGGGGACTTTTATTGTCTATTTACCATGGTATTTGATGTTATATTTGCCTATACCTTTTACCGAGGGACAGGGACACTACCGTCCACCCCTCCTCTCTCTTTCTCGGTGAGTGAAACCGAAAACAGCGACAGGTAAAATGCCAAGCGGGTGGAGAGAGAGAGAGAGAGAGGGAGAAAGATAACGGAAAACGGAGTGCCAGTGCCAGAAAATGTGGAAAGGTATTTTTTCCCAGGCCAAGGAATTTGCACAGGTGACACGAAGATACTTAAGAGGAGCATCCCATATCCCACATCCACATCCACATCCGCCAACCGCATCCACATCCGCATCATCATCAGCTGGAGCTGGGATGGTTTTCCCCTGCTCCCTAGTGATTTTCCCCTGTGAAAATCCCGAGAGGAACTCCACTACCATAACTGTCAACATTAAAACACTCGACTTATGGCAAGACTCCACATTCGTTTAGCATTTTAATGGGGTTTTAAAAAGGTGGCAGATTTAAGGCCATCTCAAAAGCAATTCGAGTTGCTCATTACTTTTTTGTCTATATAAAATATACTATATATATTTTTTTATGAGAAATAAATATCAATTACTGGTATTAAACGCACGCTAGTAACCCATTAAATAGTTATGATAACACTTTAGTTAATTGTTTAGTGAATTGTAGGTCTTACAATGTCTTTGTCTTGGCCAATAAAACGTGGTTACTCCCATAAGCTTTGTCAGTTTTGTTTACTTTTTTGGCCAATCAAATTATTGCCTTTGCTAGGATATAATAAATATTTTTCAGACTTTTATGACATTTAAATATTCATTTTTACTGTAAATACTTGTCTTTCTCTTAGACTGATTTGTTTTAGATTGTCTAAGTTCTATTGAGCCTTAAATAAACGTTAGATTTTATCTGTTTACTAAAATTTAAGGTCTAAAAACGGTATACATTGCTAAAATTATTAATATAGCTATTAATAATTAATTAATTATTAATATCTATATTCAAACTAAATATTAACAACTTTAGTAATGTATTCTATAATTTAAGATGCCAAAATACAGGCTACAAATGCACTAACATCTTTAAAACAATGAAATTAGCTCAGATATCATATGTATTTCCAATCCAAAACTCATTTCTGGTCTTTCTATTTATAATAATAAATATTTACTCCATATTAAGGCTTTATATGTACTCTTCAGCCCAAAATTAAGATTTCTAGGATGCTAAATAATAAGCAAGAACTTACCGCAGACATCTAGCCATCCTTCGATGCGACTGGGGTAGGAAATAGCGGAGGCTCGACTCAGATATGTTCGTCGTCCCATTCTGGTTGTGGGGGGTGGTGTTGGATGGTGATTGTGGGCGGTTGGGGCGAATGATGCTGCCTGTGGGAGGGTGGTGGTGGTGGTGGTGGATGCTGCTCTCAGCCGCTCTTTCGCTCTTTTTTCGGGGGTGCTCGTTGTTCTCTCCGCTTTGGCTTTCCTCTCCGTGGTGGCTCACTTATCGTTTAGCTTATCGACTCGTTGAGTTTGCTTGTTGTTGTTGTTGCGCTGCTTAATTTGAATATTGATTTTGTTTGCCGTGTTGTTGTTGTTGTTATTTGTTTTTATTGCACTTGCCTTATGGCTTTTAGGCTTTACTTTATTGGTAAAACACAAACACACACACAAGATTAAAAATGAGAAGAAAAAAAGAGTAAAAAAAATCACTGTGCGTCGAGTTTCAAATCGCGATTCCGTTTCGAAGAGCAGGTTGTTTTACTTCTTCTTTTTTGTTTTCTCGGCTTTCGGTCGGGGTTATGTTGAGTGATTTGTTTTTTGTTTTTACGATTTTACGATTCCAATTCCGTTTCCCCTCCTTGTTTCCACGCACGAATCCGTGTTTTATTCTCCATCTTCGCCACCTCTCTCTCGCTCACTCCCGCACTCAAGCTCAGTCTCCTTCTCCTTTTCTTTTCCTCTTATTTTCGGTGTTTTCTCTGTTTCGGCCTGTTTTAGCGGTTCTTTTGCACTTTTTATTTTAGCCCTATTCGCAACAACAGAGTGGCTTTTCGGTTTTCGGTTTATTTAATCTTTTTTTAGGATTATTATTTAGCGTTCGAAGGCCGGCATATAAATATACATATTGCTGTCACCGACCACCAACTTTGATTTACGCGCGCCGCCTGTGCGTACTTCTTTTGATATTTTTGGTTGATTAAAAATCACGACTCCACCAAAAACAACAACAACAAAACAAAAAGATACAATCACACACGTGAGTGGTGTGTGGGTGTGCTTGGTGGCGAAGCTCCAGAATTTAAGCCGAATTGCCGCGCGCTGCCGTGACACACTCCCACTCCGCACAAAAAAAAAACAACAATAGCAACAACAACTACCAGTGTTGCCAGTTTAGCTTATTACAAGCTAGTTCTAGCATTTTTAAAAATGGAAAAGCTTATGAATCTTGCTTATAGCTTTAAAAATAGCTTATTTTACTATTCATCTAGCATATTGTAGCAAAATAAATTTAGCATGTCGCTATTTATTTTATTATTTATTTGTTTCATAAAATAATTCAAGAAAATAACAATATTGACAAATTATGCCTCTTGTTTTGGTTAACGGATTTTTAATGAAAGCATCATAAGAACGAAATTTCGCTACATTTAAATACTTTGGATAGGATTTTTTAACATTCAAATTAATTAAGATAAAAACTAATAGAAAACAATATTGTTGTATGTTTTTTATAGCTATTTTTCGTTAATTTTAACTTTTTTTTCTCAATCTAGCTTTATAATTGGTACTGCTTGCTCCAACTAGAAACTGCTTACTGCAAAGACGATCTGCTTACTGCAAAGACGATCTGCTTGCTAAAATTTGGAACAGCTTGCTGCATTGAGATGTCGCGGCCCTAGCTTTGTAGCTATTAGATATTTTCTCACCAGATCTAGGCTTTTTTAATTTTTAAATTGTAGTGTTTTAAACAAAAATCTGGCCTAATTGTTTTTTATATTAATTTAAAAATTAATAATAATACTAACTCTCTGCTATAGCATGTTTTTTAGCATTAATTTTTTATATTTAGCCTGTTTTAGCTTAATTGTTGACAAAATCTAGCTTATAAGAGAGGTCATAACCTGGCAACACTGACAACTACGGTTGTTGATAGGGATGCAAAAACATCGATGTAACTATCGATAGTACCGATGTTTTCAAAACGGCGATACATCGATGTATTTTTACCACCATCGATAACTTTGAAAAAGTGTGGCTGTTGGTACTATTCCAAAAATCAATAAATATTTCTTGTGGTATTTTTAAAATTTTTTTTTATATTCCCTGTTGGTCACACTATTATCTCTTATAATAAATTGGTACTGCTTGCTTCAACGGGAAACTGCTTACTGCAAAGACGATCTGCTTGGGAAAATTTGGATCTGCTTGCTGCATTGAGATGCCGCGGCCCTTAGCTATGTAGCTATTTAAAAATTAATAATATTAATAACTCTCTGTTATAGCATGTTTTGTAGCATTAATTTTTAATTTAGCCTGTTTTAGCGTATTTTTGGTCAAAAATATAGCTTATTCAAAAGGTCATAACCTGGCAACACTGAAAAGGAAATGCCGGTCGGTAATATAGAGCCCAATTAGATGAAGCAGTTAACATTGTCGGTAATAGTGTTTTAAACCTGGTTCGCGTCCACGCTGACGTTCAGACTTTTGGGCATGTCTTTTATCCGGAACTGTTTAACTAACAGCAAAGAGTATAAAACTAACAGCATGTCATAAACGTCAAGTTAATATTTTCGACATAACATTTACTTGCCATAACTTCATAATTTGATAACGGAGCAAATAGTTTGAAGAAACGCTTTTTCGTTGCACTTTCTTACTATACTCTTTCCACGCTACTAAGTAAAACAAGAAGATGCAAAAAAGTAAATAAAAAGTAAGTAAATATATACAATGTTTTGCGATTTTGGCTATAAATAATTAGAATTTATTTTGAAATTTATTTAAAAGTTAGCTTCAGCGGATAACATAATTTGCCTGTTGAGTCTAACAGAAGGTCGGCGTTAACAGCGTTCCTCCGGCATCTAACATAACAGAGAATTTCTAGCCATTTCCATGCTAGATTTTTGGAGTCTCCACTGTTAAAATCCTCTGTTCTGTAAGATTCCATAAGCAAAACGCTGTTAAAAACGAATAATTCCTCTTTTCTGTTACATTCCATAAGCAGAACGCTGTTAACTCTCTCAATAACAGTAAACACTGTTATTCTCATGTAAAAAAAGAAATATTAGTGTGACCAACAGGAGTGTACAAAACACTCTTAAATATACCACGCTAAATATTTAGGTATTTTTGGAATACTATCAACAACCCAACTTAAAAAATAAAATTTTTTTTACAAACTTTGACGTGACCGGAGGTGAACGTGCCGCTCCGCCGGGAAAAGGAAAAAAATCAAATTAAAAAATTTGCAGGGAAGGCGTTGTGACCGCGGTCAAGTGGCTAGAAAATCGGAAAAAATTAATGGTGAATCGCCAGTTGACTTTTTCGTTAATCGGTGCGTCGCCCTGTTCTCCGTTTTTTGTGTTGCCATTCGTTCCTCCACGTTGTTGGCGTCGTGTACGTGTCGCCCTCTCTCGCTCTCGCGGCCACTCTCTGTCCTGCTCCACCGCATGCAATAGCGACGACGAGCAGCAGCAGCAGCAACGACGTATGTGTGCGTGCGCGTGTGTTTGTGTGTGGACAGCGCAGCGCAATAGCTAAACATTTTTTTTGTTTTTTCGGGTGGCAGAAGAAGAAAATGCGTGCGCCCCTTGTGCGTTAGTGTGCGTGTGCAAAAATCAATATCAGGAAGAGGAAAAAAATACGATGAAAACATAAAAACAAAAGCGAAAAGAAACAGTGAAAAAGAAACAGTTATTCCAGCCACCATGTCGCTGCAAACGAAGCGCCAGCACTGCTATCTGTGCGACCTGCCCCGCATGCCCTGGGCCATGATCAGCGACTTCTCGGAGGCGGTGTGCCGCGGTTGCGTCAATTACGAGGGCGCCGATCGCATCGAGGCGGTGCTGGACGCCGCCCGCCAAATGAAGCGCCTGCATCCCGCCAGCAAGCGTGCCCACGAGAACGGTGAGGTCTCCTCCGTGGCGGCCGCAGCCGCTGCCGTGGTCCTCCAGCAGCAGCAGCAGGCGCAACAGCAGCAACAACAACAGTTACAAGTTGGCCCCGTGCCTGGGCCAGGTCCGGGCTCCCATCGCGGTGCACCGCCGGGCCCTGGACCGGGTCCCTCTGGCGCCGGCGGCCCCCTGTCCCTGGGCTCCGCCGTGGCCGCCGCCGCCGCTGCCGCCCACCATCATCATCAGGCTGCCGTTGCGGCCGCCTATCAGATGCCTGTGCCGCGCATTGGCCCGCCATTGGATTATCCCGTCAAGCTGGAGGATGCACCCGGCGGCGGCGGTGTGCGGCCCGTCCGCATCTCACACATGACACCCCACCATTTGCCGCCGAACGCGGCGCGACAGCCGTCAGGAGGAGGCGGCGGCGGCGGCGTCGGAGGAGGAGGACCGCCGTCCAGTGGAGGCAGCAATTTACCGCCCGCTCTATCTGTCAACCTAAAGCGTCCGCCAAGCGAGGACGTCGACGTAGACGTGGCCCAGCAGCAGGCGCAGCAGCAGCATGGCCTGGCGCCAGACGGAACGACATCGCTATCGGCTGTCCAGGGTGGCGCCGGTGGCGGTCCGCCTGGGGTTAAGCGGAGCGCCATGGACGATCCCGCTGGAGGTGGCGGCCGGCCGCCGTTAACACGCGGCGAATCCCTACCGGCAGCGGTCAGTTATGTGCCGGAGCGACAGCTGGGCGGCCTGCGGGACAAGCAGCAGCCGGTGCGGGCGCCCAGTTTCGATGCCTCGACCTTCAAAGCAGGTGAGAAGAAGAAGAAGAAGAAGAATGATGAGGAGAGTATTAAGAGTTTCAAGAAGAGTTGTGCAAAGTTCAAGGCCCCTCCCACCTGGTAAAGCCACTAGTACATATAAGGAAATCATCGACAAGCCACCCTTGAGCTTGGGTCTCTCAGCCCCCCCACATTGGTTACACATCGCAGATGCATACTTAATTTTCAAAAAAAAACACGATATAAAAACTATAAACTATCGATTCAAGAAGCACCACACGAACTTTACACAAAATCTGTTAATTCAACAATTCATTAAATTGTAATCTTGCCAAATCTATACTTGTGATGTGTTTCTGATTAAAACTTATGATGAAAAATTATTAGGAAAAGCTGTATGTATATTAAAATATAATATTATCAGTCCCAAAGATCAATTGAATTGCTGGGAGTACCAGGGGCTGTTCCCCATCGATTACTGTGATAACTTCGTCTGGGCCACAGTGATCACTTTAAAAAGAGGATTTTCCACAAGTATAACTAGATTTTTGCATCTCAATAAGACTGTTTTTTCCAGTTAAAAATAAGGCAATAGGTTTATTATAAGGAATTGCCTATTATTTCTAGAAATTCCAGTGAAAAGACACCACTTATCAGCTTATCAGATTACCAAAGCAATAAATATAAGCATAGAAATTCTTTTAAAATATGTGAAATGTAAGCAAAGCTTAGGGGCGCCCACTGTATTTGTTTACCGTTACTCGAGTGGAGTGGAGTGAGCCTGCGATCGAGGCAAAGAAGAAAGGGATTGTTGGCTATCCCGCTCTAGCTGGTGCTGCTGCTGCAATGGGAGTGCGAGAGGGGGAGGGCGACGAATGCTAGCGATAAGGCAGGGCAGCCAAACTGGCACATAGAGATATTCAGGACAGAATGAAACGGCGTGATTGCCTCTATTCCTTATCTCCTGGTTAGGAACCCTACTATCAGTGCGTGCGTATGTGTGTGTGTGTTTGATAAGCAGAGCGGGGTGCTGAGATTAGATAACGGTGCTGCTGCTGCTGCTTATCAGCGCTCGGCTCTTATCTTGCAGATGCGTGTGTATGTATAACACCCGAACAGTCGCGGAACGGCCAAAAGGCCGAAAAAAAGGCAAGGCAGGAAAATAAACGTTAGTTGGAAACGCATTTTGCAACCCTCCACCGAACCAAATAAAAGGGGCTGCCAACCCTTGCCATTAAAAGGCATGCGCACATCCCGAAATATATAGGGAAAATATACACAATCCTTACAAATGTACATACAATCATATAATATGTATATGTATACACACACACACACACACACACACCTAGGTGCAGGGAACATCATCCACGTTCGTTTACATGCACGTACGTAATCGTAGTTGCAAGAACAAAAACGCAAAAAGCTAAAATACACAAGACGAAACGGCAACAAGCAGCAACAACAAAAATGCCGCAGAATGTAATAAAAACAGAGACGTGCAAAAATCGACGACGCTGACGTTGTAATGTTCTCGCTCTCCCACTCTTTAGCCCGCTCGCTCGCTCACTCACTCACTCTTCCTCTTCATTCCGAACTGGTTTTCTCGTTTGTGTGCGCTCGCGTGTGTGTGTGTTGCCTTTTTTTCTTGGCTGCGCGCGCAAAACGTCATTAAACTTGTTTTGGTTTTCGCTTCTGCTTCGTCGACTGCTTCTTCTTCCTCTGGCGTTTCTTCCTCTTCCTTCGCTGCTTCCAGCCTTTTCTGCGCCGTTTTACGCTATGCGATAACAAGTTGCACACACACACCAGCTAAGACGACGACGACACACATACACAGCTAGCGAGCGAACCAGAGTGTAGATAAATTTTAGTTGGTATACGAATTACGGAACGAGCTGCAGTGACAAAAACCCAACAACAGCAACAACACTCCCCAAAACAAGAAGAAAAAGCTAAGGAAAGAAACAACAAATTTTTTGCTCATACCGATGCCGTCATCAAACAGTGGGGCAAATATGGTTTTAGGAGCAGAAAATAAGAAATATGAATAAGTACAAAATGTAATGATTTATTTTCTTATTTTCCAAGTTCTTTGAAACTGCTAAACTATGTCTTCTTTTCTTGCAATTACCTGAAAATGGCAAATATAGCGTAGGAAGTTATAGAAAAAAAAAAAAAATTAAAAGCACGAAAGCATGTGCTAATTCCCGCCCACTGTGCCAAATTCGTTTTTGTTTTGTATTTACGTTACGCTGCTGCTTCTTCTTCCTGTGTGTATTCGTTTCATTACCAAAAAAAAAAAAAAAAATACCAACTCGGATACATACACACACAAAACATATATACATACATATATATTGCGTTTGTGTATATACTAAAAATATAACAAACATTTTCTCGGTGTACAGAGGAAAAATTGTACAAATATATTTATATGTATGACTGTATGTATGTATGAAATGGAACGGCAACGTGCGCGCGCCACCCCCCCTCCCACTCGTACTCCCACTTCACACCCTCCTTTTTGTTTCGTTTCATTCAGCGCTTCGTGTTGCCGGCTAAGTGTATCTGTGTATCTAGTTCGTATGTACATATGTATGCATTTACTGACTGACCATTCCAATGCGTTCGCCAGGAATTTGTTCGTGCCTTCGCTGTGGTGCAAGGAGTGCAGCATGCCGGGCAGCAGGGTGCGGAGAGCACCTCTCCCTCTCTCCTAATTAGACATTGCGTGCCTCGGTGCAGCTGCAACAGCAGCCAGCAGGAACAGCATCTTCGGTCGGGTGGGTCGGTGCAGTAGTGCGAGCGGGATGGCTAGCTGGAGTGCGCTTGGCCGCTGTTAACCGTTAAAACACGTGAAGGCGATGTATCTGAAACGCTGCGCTCTGCCACTGATTAGATACAGCTGCGGTCACAGCGATAGTATCTATTTATTTTACATATATTTTACACATGGATGAAATTGAAAATTATTTATTTATTTATATTCTTTTAATGCCGGTAAGTCTGCATTATTATTTCAATTATTAAATAGAATGCTTATCATAAAAATATCCAAAAATCTATAATTAGAACGGAATTGAAGACCTTTATAAATTACAATTTAAGCAGTTTATAATTGTGGGAGGGAAATACAAAGCTCTGAAAGGGTATCTAAAGTTATCTTTAGCCTTTCTATTTGCTATTCCCTAGATTGTGTCAATGAGGTTGGTACTTGGTATATGCGGAGATAAGCAGCGATAAACTTATCGGCGAAGATTGCACTAGGGGCTGACTGGGACTGGAACCATATCTTATCATATCTCAGGGACCCGACCATGTGGTTAGTTGATAAGTAAAACAACTGCTCGATAAAGAACTAAGCCCCAAAACATGCGACCCACAGAGCAAATAGACGGAAAGAGCAGCGTCGCCGCTTAAAGCCAGATATGATATACTATCGCCGCTTTTGTTGATTACTGAAAACTGATCGATTATTGATGGATAGATGCCGCCGTGGTATTAGTTTGATTTATCAACATTTTCGGAAATTTACTCCCTAATTCTATGATTAGGAGGTTTTTATTTTCTTAGATGTAGATGTTTTGGTTTTACTGCTTTTCCGGGTATAACATTTAATATATTTTTATAATATAAGTAAGTATTTAAAAATAACTAATTAACTGAAAGTAAACTAAAATGTATTAAACATGTAGAAAATCAAAGCTTTTTGATTAACTTCTTGGAACTGAATATCAATTTAAATGTCTGATTTTACTAAGAAATAACGACATTTTTTAAAGCTTTAGCTTCTAATCTTTAAAAACGTTTTTAAGCATTTGTTACTAGGAATATTCATATTTATATATTCAACTTAATTCCAACTTATTTCCAGTGGCTTTCAGTTTGTGTCCTTTTTTCCCGCCTTTTCTTGATTTGTCCTCTTTTTTTTTTTATTATAGAGGTTCTTGATCTCTGTGATGAGATCATCCCGATTTTATGACTGTCTTCTGATAAGCTTCATTTTTGTTGTTTTCTTTTCAAGAAAGCCGTCTTGAGATAAGATGAGATTCCGGGGGGAAGTTTAAGTACAGGGTACACAAGATTTCGATCTGAAATTCCATTTCCTTTTTGACGTTCATGCCACTTTCGTTTGCTCTTGGCCGCGCTTTATACACACAGCTGTTTTGTTTATCTTATCTAAAAATTGTTAAGTGGCCGATGCCGTCCACCGGGGTCCTACTCAAGCCTATCTTATCAACCATGGCCAACTTTGACTGATAGCGACGCACTGTACCGGGTCGCAATACTACTTATTCGTCCGTCGATTTACATTCCCATGCCCATGCCCATGCCGATGCCGCGTTAAGCATTTGTTTATTTTTCATTATATCTCTCTCCTGTTTCTTGTTAAAGTTTTCTACTTTAAATAAACAAGAATGTAAAATGCCTTTGAAGATTTTTTGTTGTTGTTGTTGTTGCGGAAAGCGATTGGATCCCACTTGAAATTGTATTCCCACTTGGGGCAATCTTTCATTATATTGAATCGAACCAGAGCCAAACAATTTGCCCTTAAAGAATTTTTTAATGTAATTCCCCCACATAATACGGCAACCTATTAAATGTCATATGGATCTAATAACTTCTTAAAGTAACTTATACAATAAATCGATAAAACAAAATTCCTTGATAAGGTTTATTTATAATCACGAATGATGTATTAAAAATATTTTGACTTATCAAAAAATGGAGTATACTTGTGAAATACTTTAAATAAGAGCCTAATCTTTTGTCACAGTTAACTGTGGGAACTCTGATATATATATATGGTATAATCCAGACCAATTGCAATTATCACATTCCTTGGCACGCTGCTGGGATAAACAATCTACGAGTTGGAAATACCCCATATTAGTTGAGATGAGTGGGGGCTGTGGAATAATAAGTAAGTAGAAGGTCAGAGCCATAATTCCGATTACGCACCAATTTTCGATTATATTTGTTGTTTCGTAAACAATTCCCCTTCCCCTGGGGAATTTCTCCTATCAATAATACCCATGAAAAAAAATGAGACTTTCAAGAGTAGGAAGATGGAAAAGTAAAGGAAGAAGGGGGCGGTGTGGGCACCCATTGGGTGTGGTTTCATTCATTGGAAGGCGACTACAAACAGTATGGTTCTCTTTTCAAATACACAACATTGTATAAATATTTATTTGTTTATACATTTCGCCCCCGGTACGGTTCTTGCTCGAAAATGTATAATAAATTGTCAAATGATTCATTCTAAGCAAAAGTAGTGTGAAAAAAGAAAAAAACTAAAAACTATAAACATGGAATATCGCAAAAATATTCCATAGACAGGCAATATGTGTTGTGAGCACAAAAACCTAAACTAATCTATAAATAGGTATCCTCACATTCGGGGGATACGGAGAACTACTCGGATCGCACATCGCGCAAATTTGTTTGTTTTTGGTTTCGGCTCCCAATGTATGAAAAACAAATAAACATTGGGGAATATCGGATGGATCTATATGCACTACACAGCACCATAGCTATCCGCGTGTATATAAAAGTTGTTTCAAAAATAGATTGCACCGAAGTTGCAGTCAAGTGAAGTTCGAATGCAGTAAACTGAAACTGATTACAGTGGGTTCGCAGAAAAAACAACAGAGTATGTTTGTGTAATACTGGGGGAAATATTATGATTTGAAGCGAAGTTTATTGGTTTACGGGTAATAGCAAACGGATAGTTTCATATTTAATGAATTTCTGAGATTTTGCAACTCTCGGGGAAATGTTTATATCCTATAGAATGGAATTCCTTCTTGCGCCTCATTTTATCTGCACTTCGCCCACTGTGCGTGGCACTTGAAACTGTATGTGCCGTGCATGCTATCTCCCTCCGACGCACTCTATCTCTGCATTCTTCTCAATGGGGCACGCACATGCAGCTGTGCAACTGTGCAGGAGTGGGACAGGGCTTTCATTCGCCTGGCAATTATTGCTGTTGGTGTTCTCCAACTCTCCACAAGTTTGATACAGTGACCATTCGAAAAAGTGTTCACTTAATACATAAATATGTTTATATCAATGATAAAATGAGCCATTTGTAATTGTTAAGCGAATGTGTGCGTGCGTGTTACTTTGCCAATTGTTACAGTGACCCACGGCGCTACTTGGTGAATTATTAATTCACTGCAGCGAGCGTGCACTGTATAAACAAATGCTATAAATACACACGCACACGTACCTACGAATGTGTACGTGTTGGGGCCACACAACATGCACGATGTCTTCCTCCTACAACCCCCCCCCCCCCCCCCCCCCCCCTCGCTCCACACCAACCATCCCTCCATTTTTGCATATTTCTTCTTCGTTTTCGCCTTTTGCCAATTTAGCGAACGCAAGCAACAACAGCATGTGAGCAACAGTTTATCAAATAAATAAACATAACAGCACACTGGCGCATATGTGCGAGCTTAATTTCGTATGCAGCCCACTGTGCGCCGCCGGCAAACTGACAAGCGTCGACATTTGAGCAATGTGCCATCGTCCGTGGGGCATACAAATTAAATTTGTTCGTTATATATATATTTTTTTTCATTTGTCCGTCCCCCCTTTTTGTTTATTCCTTTTTTTTATATGTACTGTTTTTGCCTCTTCCTTTCTTTGCTGTTGTTTTTTGTTTCAATATCAAGCAGCTACGCGTGCGCGTGCACTGCATGCAAAAACAACGAAAATAATTATAAAAGCCAAAAAGTTAACCGCGTGACGGGCAACAATAAAGCAAAAGAAGAAGAAGCAGAGGCAGCAGCAGCGGCAGCAAGCTCACGACGAAGCACAGTCAAAACAAAACTGCAAGAGTGTGTATGTGTGTCTGGTGTACATACACATTATTGCATGCCTGGCATGCAAAAAAATAACAAAACGAGTGAGCGAACGAGAGGGAAAACCCGAACCGGCTGCAGCTATCTCGCCTCTCTTGCTCTCATGACTGTGACGTATGCGCAGCAGCAGCAAATGTTTCGTTTTGTTCCATTTCGCCATGTATCGATTCCATTTCGTTTCGTTGACGTTTGGGCCAAGCCAACGAAGAAGAAGAAGAAGAAGAATGGGGCCGAAACGGTGAAATAAGAACAAGAATGACACGCAATCGTGCCGCGGCTTGTGACGTCACATTTTATGGCTAGCCGGCGGCTGGTGAATGAAACTTGTTGTTTTTGTTTTTATTGTTGCTGCTGTCGCAGTTGCTGTTGAGCCGGTATTTGCTGCCGTTGCCAAGAATATATGGATATGTACATACAATATATATATGTGCCTATGTAATTATGTACGTTTGTACACTGAAATATATACAGCAGAGGTGGGAAATATAGGAGCAGTTCGTATTTGATAAATATCAGAGAAAAGATATAGAAAAAATAAAAATTATAGATAAGAAAAGAAAAACAATTCTACTGCGAAAATTTAAAAGTGTTAAAATTATTCTCTAACAAAAAATTAATATAAGTTCTATGTAACAATTATTATTAGAAATCAATTTATATTTGAATGCAATTTGCTTAAATTTAATAATGGGCTATTATTAGTACCATGACTGTGAGCCTATAGGCACGCACACACAAAAATCTAGAAACATGTTTCGTGCCAAGTTCTAAAATTACTCTGACGAAAAAAAATAACAAATGAAAAAAAAACATGTGCAACGAATTTAATTCAATTCTTTTTTTTTTTATTCATTTGCATGAAAAATCGAAAGCAAAATCTCGTTGAATGAAAGCGGTTCTGCTTCTTTACCCGATTGTGTTAAATATTTACAATTATACGACTTACAGTGGTGGTATTAATATAAAAATGAGCCTAGAAACTATATCTGTGTAAAAATAAATAATAATAATGATCCCAAAGGTTTGATAATTAATAATAATAATTCTATAAGTATTTTTCCTTGCCAAAGAGGGGGCTTGTCAAATGTTTTATTTTGATTTTAGTATATTTACTGACCGTGGTATTATATCGACCTTGACCGTATAGGCAATCGTTAGTGGGTGTGAGTATACTTAATTGGGGCCAAGGCCCACTGTACATTGCACTTCACTCACGAGATTGAGGATGTGAATGAACAAGATGTGTTCACTTGTTCATCTGTTCATTTGTTTATTGATTTCTTGTCTTGTTCACCAGCTGAGCTTGATCACTAGTTCATTTGTTTACTTTTGCTCGCTTTATCCATTTAATGATTTCTTTACTTTAATGGGTTGGGTTGATTTTTAGAGAATGAACAACATGTTTTATTCATTCATTTTAGAGAATGAACAAAAGGCTTTTTAGAGAATGAACATGATTTATTCATTCATTCACTTTGTTATTTGTTCCCTTGCTCAGTTCCCTCTGTTGTAGGCTCGTTCATTCTTTGCCCCCTGTAAAAAAAGACCCAAATCAGGCAATAATCCTTCCAAATGACCATCCCTAATCCGAATCCACTCCATTTGTACATTCCAGAGCACATGTCCCCGGCCAGTCGACGAAATGGATCGAGCCCGCCCTCGGGACCGCTGCCCCCGCGCAGTGTACACTCGCCGAACAGCTCGGGTTAGTTTTTGCACCTCATTTTTTGGCACTTTACTTATAGAGACAGAAGACACACACAAACACTCGGTTGTGGTTGGTGGGCAAACTAGTTCTAGTTATTGCCAGCTACTTTTGAAACTTAATTTGAATTCTAATATTCTAATATTCGTTTCAGGCTCCTCGTCGGGACGTCGCTCATCCGGCTCCCGTCACGTGTCCAGCACCACAGTTACCAGCTCTGAGGTTGGTGGCTCGAATCCCGGCCAGGCGGTAGTAGCAGGTGGTCTTGGCGGCGGTGGAGGAGGTGCCGGCGGTGCCGCTGGCGGAGGTTCAGCCGGATCACTGGGCGGACCGACAGGCGGTGGCAGCGGACAATTGAGTAGCTGTACCAGTGGCGTTGGCGGCGGCGGACCAGGAGGCAGTGCCGGCTCTGGAAGTGCTGGAGGAAATGGTGCCGTAGGTGGTCCCGGTTCGATGGCGCAAAATACGGTGACCGGAGATGGTAGTCCGGCCGGCAGTGGTCCATCCGGTAGCAATGGCAGCGGCGGTTCGGTAAATCCCGGCCCGGGCAGCAGTGGCAGTCAAGGCGGCGGCGGCGGTGGTACACCCTTGGCCACCGGCGGATCAGCGGGAGGTGGTGGCGGTGGCAGTCTTGGCGGAGCACCAGGCAGCAGTGCCGCATCGAATTCAGCAGCAGCAGCGGCGGCAGCAGCTGCCCAAAATGCCACGCTAAAGTGCACCCTGTGTCAGGAGCGTCTCGAGGATACGCACTTTGTGCAGTGCCCCTCGGTGAACCATCACAAGTTCTGTTTCCCCTGCAGCCGAGAGAGCATCAAGCGACAGAATGTGAGTTTTTGTATTATATTTATCCTGCTAGACATTATAATAATCCTATTACTATTTTCTAGGGTCTCGGCAACGAGGTGTATTGTCCCAGTGGCGATCGATGTCCATTGGCCAACTCAACGATACCGTGGGCCTTCATGCAGGGCGAGATCACCACGATTCTGGGCGAGGAGGTCAAGGTGAAGAAGGAGCGCGAATCTTAATGTCCATTTTACTGTAAGAAGCTGCGCAGAGCTTTGGAGCACTTTTGAGTGGATGAAGCCCTTGGGAACTGGGGACACTAGGAACTGCGTACTGCTGTTGGTTCTCCCACTTATCTACGGCGCATCTCCAACTCTCTCTTGGTTGAGTAATCGGCATATTATTGGAATTGCGGATGGATTTGATGATACAAAAATGGAAAACAACAACATAAAAAAGGAAAATGGAGAAGCAACCGATTTTTATTGTGGCCACGGCATCATTGGCGGGCGGAGACATCTTTTTGCTCTGCATTTTGTCCACGACGACCGACCAAACAACAACAACAACAATTTTGTAGGCGTAAGCAACAAAAAACAAAAGAAAACAAAACGAAGCAGCAAATAAACCGCTGAAAAATCACTTACAAGAAAAGAAAAAAAAATACAATTTGTTACAAGCTAAACTCATGAAAATGAGTTAAAAACTGAGAAAAACTCAACAAAAAACACCAACAATTTTCGTAAATAAGAACAAAGCAGCGAAAATACGTTGAAGGCCCATTTTTTGTAGCATATTTATTGGGAAAAATTGTCCAAACACCAAGCAACAACAACAACAACATTACACCATAAAAATTAAAAACAGAAACGTAAAAGAAAATGCATACGTAGCCAAGTGAAAATGTGAAGAAGGTAGGATTGACGAGGAAGAGGAAGAAGGACCGACCGTACCGAAACAGCAGCAAAAAGAGAGAGAAAGAGAGAGAGAGTAACAAAACTTGAAATCATTTATTAAGAACACAAAGTAAATAAATTAAAGCAAGAACAAGAGGAAAATGCACTTTCGCTCTGGCATTAGATATATAAAAAATCCCAATTTTTTTTTTACATAAAACCTATAAATATATATATAAAGATATATAATATACGATAACTATAGATTCTGTTATGTAGGCTCGCTTGCGGGCGACTTAAATCGATAAGTTATGCTTAGTTTGTACTAATTAATTAATTTATTTCTATACATGTTGTCTATTTTACAAAATCCACATTATTTTCTCCCCCCCTCCCTCACTCTATTTTTTTTTATTATTATTATATATTTTAATTGTATGCCTATATATTTTTTTGTATTTTTAACTAATTTAAATGAACACAAAACCCACACACACACACACACACACTTGAATGGCAAGGAATGAGAGCGAAAGAGAAAACAGTTATTATGCTAAAGAATTGTACATACGTATGCATACCACATAATCGGAATATAAATATATACATATATTTAATAATATAGAAATATATATATTTGATGTTGAACAAGAAATTGGGCAAACACACGACGCAGCAGCAGCAAACACTTTTTGCGCGACGGGGCTTTTCCCTTGAAAGGAGGGCGAGGGCGAGGGCGAAGGATCAACAAGGAGTTGCTGTCGAAATTTTAAACAAAAAAGCGGAGACGACTTTTAAAGCAGGCGAAATAGCGATCGCTCACAAGAAACTTTTAGCAATATTTTTGTTCGGGGCACACAGGATACACAGTCTCTAAAAATAAATGAATATTTGCATCAGGATTGGCAGATATTGTGTCCCTTTTTGCAGTTACCCAACTCGGGAAACAGACTTTTAAACAGGGATCGTAAATAATGATTATCGGTCAAATTTTAAAATAAAAAAATCAACCACTTAGAATCGACCTAAAAAAATAAAAAAAAATCCTGTGAATCCTTGTTGACTAATCTATCCATTTCCGGCAAGATTTTTATATTTAAGAGTTTTATGATATTTATCATTAATAATGATTATAATTGAGTAATATTATATAAATCAATAATAATTATTATTTTTGATAAAAAATATAAAAATCTGCATATAATCATTATTTTTAAGCAAAAAAATAAAAATCAAAAATAATTATTATTATTGATTGAAAAAAATAAAACTCAAAAATAATCATTATTGACGAGTTTTATTTTTTTCACTCAATAATAAAACTCTTTTGTTGATTTAAAGGGGTTTATGCATACTTTTTGCCAATTTTATTGCATGTACTTATAGAGCACATCCAAATGATCAATTGTGCGCTATGGGCTTGCCACGCCTCCCTTCGCATCCCGTGAAATAGGGAAAAGAGTGTACACACACAAGCATTCATAGTCATATTTGGTATGCTATACCTCAGTGTGCGACGACTTACTTTGTAATTTGATTGTGATTGTGGTTATTGTGATTGTGGAGTTATTTAAA
>VNJQ01003238.1:0-10394 GCA_008042515.1 Drosophila truncata | reverse complement strand
CACACAAAGCTTAACATCATCCGCGTACATAAGTACTCTAGAGTTAGTTAGAACTTCGGGCAGATCGTTAATAAATAATGTAAACAATAAGGGACCCAAATGGCTCCCTTGTGGGACACCTGAGGTAACCCTGAGAACATTAGATACGTAATTTTTAAAGAGGACTTTTTGCGTCCTGCCAGTCAGATAACTAGAGATCCACCTAAGAAGATCAATAGGAAATCCCATTAAATCGAGTTTCCTGAGAAGAAGAGAATGATTAACAGAATCAAATGCTTTGCTGAAGTCAGTATAAATTACATCTGTTTGAAGGTTATTATGAAAGCCCCTTATAATGAATGAAGTGAGCTCCAAAAGGTTCGTAGTTGTTGATCTTCGCTTAATAAATCCATGCTGACATGGAGAAATTACTGATCTACAAAGGTGCTGCAAATGTGGAGTAATAATATTTTCAAAAACTTTAGGGATGGCCGATAACTTAGAGATTCCTCTATAGTTGTTGGCCACCGATTTGTTACCTTTTTTGTGGAGAGGAATAACAAATGATTCCTTCCAAATAAGGGGAAAGTGCGAGGTTTCTAAGGATAAGGTAAACAATTTCAGAAGGGGAGAGCACAGGGCATCGGCACAATACCTAAGCACACAGCCAGGTATTCCGTCGGGACCCGGCAAATAAACTGGCTTAACACGATGAAGATCTGAAAGAAGAGAGCTTTCGTTTAAACTTGGACTGAAAATTAGGTTCGATTTGGGCATGTTGTAAGAATATGTCTGATTTAAGTCAGTGGTATAAAGTTAAAGTATGAAAGCTAAAGTATGAAAGCTACAGTAGAATATCCGTAAGTTATCCAGTCCAATTTTTATTTATTTATATGCTTTCTGCAGAAACCCGTTTTTTTACTTGCGCGGAATTTAACAGCCGTAAATAAAATTGTAAACTGTCTGACCTGCTTGTATATAGGAAAAAACTTTAGCCTTTATTTGGTCAATACTCATATTAGCCGTTTTTAAAATTGTTATAAAAATCATATTAGCCGAAATAAAATCCACCAGTTTATTATGGTATCCCCTAATGCCTACAAAAACAAAAACAAAAAAAGAAGAATATATCTTTTATACATGTAGAAAGCATGCGAATAAGCAAAATTAAATATTTTAATTACTTAACCAGACCAATGCCAGGTATAAAGACCCATCAAGCCAGAGACTCACATATTTGCCGGATGTGTACGGCACAACCTCAACACTGCATCTATACACACAGTCCCCAAATAGGCCGAGTTGTTGGGGTGCATTTGTGCGGGACTGTTTGAATAAAAGCGCCTACTTAGCCTTTAGTTTCAAGTGCACGGCCACTCTGGAACTCTGCGCTCAGTGCTACTCGCTCCCATCTATTTTATTCCTTCCTCTAGCGCAGTCACTCACCATGTCAGGCAAATGCTCGAGAGAAGCACACACACACCTGAAAATATCCCTGCTAGGTGAGGTTGTGTGAGTGGACCTGTGCACGAGTTTGTTCCGTCCTGGCCGCCGTTCATGTGAGTGCTGTGAATCAGTTGCCACCCACTGAGTCCTTGTCCGCAGTCGCCCACGAAACTCAACCGACTTTTTCTGTCACTCTGCCTCTCTCAATCACCCGATTTTCCCTTTCTCTGTTTGACTTAACAAGTCGTCGGGAGGCGAGTAATTATGAAAATTTCCAAAATGAGCTCTCGTCCTGCCTGAGTTCTGCGTTCAGCGTTTTGAAAGTTGAGCACGAGTAATTAAAAATCTCGTAGTGTCGCTGCTACTAAGTTCCTGGGTTTATACCTAGCTCGTATCCCTTCCGAGGTCTCTGGCATATGTATGCTTATTAACTGTTATTCCTTGAAACTTGTAGGTGTAGGTGTATGTACCACATATGAATATAAATTAAATTCGTTGGTGTTTCCTATTTGCTTGAAAATATACAAGCACTACCTTGTTGAGCTCCGTCGACGAATGAAAATATGTGTAGGTAGGCAAGCTTTTAATTAGAAAAGCAGAAAAGCATTAAAATGTACAGCATTTTTCTTTACAAAATCCAAGTCTAACTGCAATTAGTTTTGTTAGCATGCTCAGGATATAAAGTACTGCCATCAGAAACATAATTATGAATTAAATGTCATATAAAATGTAAAAATTATATACATACATGTGTACATATATTCAGGGTTGCCAGATTTGGCTCTTTTGAGCCAGAACTGGCTATTTTTTTGGCCCTTTTTTTCTAATAGCGATACAAAATATTTTAAATTTGAACACGAAAGGAAGTTAACTTCGGATCGCCGAAGTTTATATACCCTTGCAGATTGGAATTGAACTATAAAATTAAAAACCTAATTCTAAGATAACATTGAATGGCCGAATCTCAAATTTGATGAAAATATGTTGAGAAACAACTGAGTTATGATTTTTTCTATTATTTCTCTGATTGTTCCTATGGCAGCTATAGGATATAGTCGTCCGATTTTCATGAAATTTAAAGCGAAATTTTGGAATAATGATTAACGGACAAATATTAAAATTGGTGAAAATATATTGAAAACTGCCAAGTTATCATTTTTTTTCGAAAGATTTACCGACCGTTCCTATGGCAGCTATACGATACAGTCGTCCGATCAGGCCCGTTTCGACATATGTACGAGTGAGAGCATATAGTAGACTAACTACAAAGTTTCATTCAAATAGCTTTAAAACTAAGGGACTAGTTTGCGTAGAAACAGACAGACCGACGGACAGACGGACATGGCTAGATCGACTCCGCTGTTGATGCTGATCAAGAATATATATATTTTATAGGGTCGGAGATGTCTCCTTCACTACGTTGCAAACTTTTGACTGAAATTATGATACCCTGCAAGGGTATAAAAACGCAAATTAATTTTTTCTTAAGTTCTTAATGTCTGAACCTAAAAGTGCCAGATCAAAAACCAAATTAAGAAATAAATTAAAATTGAATACCGTTAGCAGCATAATGCTATGCAAGGTATATATTTAAAATATAAAAACGCACTATGTTTGGTCGCACAAAGACTTAAAAAAGCTGAATATATTTGGTCTCAGAAGTAAACCTTTGATTTCAGAAAAAAGTGTTATGTTTTTGTTTATGTTTTTCTATTAATTACTTATCTTAAAAGTTAAAAAAAAAAAATCAAAATAAATAAATTGTACTCTTATTTATTCAAATTTGCTAATTTTTAATCTTTTTTTGCTCATTAATAATTTTTGAAGTGGCAACCGTGCTTGCACTTCAATTTGATGCGAAAAAAGGGTTCTGGGACTGCTTCCCCCTGATGCATATTTCGCAAATAGGGAGACTCTCCTTTAGGTTTACCCTGGCTCCTAGTACTTTGCCTTCTCTAAACCATTTATGAAAACTATTTCTCCTCCTTTGGCTCTATTTATTTCAGCCTTCTCCTTGTCAAAAATTACATTGAAACCGTGATAAAAGATTGGTTCTTAAATCCGAACGTAGAGTGTATTTTTTTATGCTGGCGGTGAATTTGTTATTTGCACGGATCCATATCCTTTTATTTATTGAGCATCGGGCCTTCTGCAGACTCCAGGATCTCGAACATATTTTGCTGTGAGCACATGTGGGATGTTGCTCCAGAGTCTAGACACCAGTTACTGCTATAACTGTTTGTATAATTAGCTATGTTAATGTACATGCTTTCATTCTGCCTCTTTATTAAATTTGATCTGCACTCAGCTCCACGGAGACCTACTTTCCCGCAGCATTTAAATATAAACATGAACTTTCGGTTATTGTTTGGTTGTTTCGGTTTCCTTGGATTATATGGACTTCTTATGCACCAATAATGCTCCGGGCGTTGACACGCTCAGATTTCTGATTCTTGCTTCGTACTCATCTAATAACTTTATTTTAAGCGCGTTCGTGGAGATTAAGTTTTCAAGAGTTTTAATCGCGATTCGGAACTGTTCGTATACCTCTGTATAATAGCAAAATGGTTAATAGATCGTCAATATTCATGGGATCAAGTTCGTTTATTTTGTCTACTCAATCGGAAAACTTATCTATGTGACTTCTCATGTCTCCGCCTGCATGCATTTTGAGTAGAATCAGACACTTAAATAGCGCGGTTTTACGGGCTGGCCCTGTAGACTGGTAAGTGTTGTGCAGTTTTCTCCATACGTCGTTTTAAGTTTCGCAGTTTTTGGTATGTCTTATCGGACTTAGCCTTTGCATCTTTGATCATCCACGGCGCGGCGTCATCTTCTCGTTTCAAAGAGTCCTGTTTACATATTTCCACGAGTAGTTTTTATACCCTTGCAGGGTATTATAATTTCAGTCAGAAGTTTGCAACGCAGTGAAGGAGACATCTCCGACCCTATAAAGTATATATATTCTTGATTAGAATCAACAGCGGAGTCGATCTAGCCATGTTCGTCTGTCCTTCTGTCCGTTTATCCGATTATACGCAAACTAGTCCGACATTTTTGAATCTATCTGAATGAAACTTTGCAGGTAGTCTTCTATATGCTCTCACTCCTACATAAGTGGGAACGGGCCGGATCGGACAACTATATCATATAGTAGGAGGGAACGATCGGCAAAATTTTCGAAAAAACTTTGCTGTTTCTCAACATATTTTCCTCAAACTTTAGATTTCATATTATTCCAGAATTTTGGTTTAAATTTTATGACAATCAGACGACTATATCCTATAGCTGCCATAGTAAAAATCAGGGAAATAATAGAAAAAATCATAACTTCGCTGTTTAATTTCACCACAAATTGAAATTTGCCGTTTTATCTCAGTACTTCTTCACTATCCTAGTAATAACTATTTTCTGGCGCAATGGAAGCGTGTTGGCCCCATAACCTGTTGGAATTTTAGGTTGATAACACAAGAAGTTTTATTTAAGAGTATTTTAATGTGAGATTTAGTTCTTATATGTTGTAGTTGCAACTTACACTCTTAACTTCTGCTCTTTATAAAGATTTGGGCGTCCGCTTGGATCCCAAACTTGACTTTTTCGATCATATTTCGTGCATGATAAATAAAGCCAGAAGTATGCTGGGATTTATTAAACGGTGGTCGAAAGAATTTAATGACCCATACGTATCTAAAACTTTATATATTTTATTAGTTCGTCCTATATTAGAATCGGTTCAAAAGAACTTTTTGTTTTTCACTTTACGCGGCTTATGCTAGGCATTACTTTTATTTATAACCTTATTCACGGCGACGTGGAAAGTACTGACTTGTTAAGTCAGCTCCATTTCCACGTACCGAGTAGAAATACTGGATCCTATATACCCTTAGTTTTGCGCCATTGTAGAACCTCCTTTGAACTGCACGAACCCATTACTCAATAATCTCACATGTAGTAATCTCGCAAAGGTACCAATCTTCCAAATTTTTTCGTTAGATTTCCGATAACGAAACTATAGTTTGAAACATACCTTTCAAACCATGAGTTTTACTAGCTTAAAATTCAACAATAAACAAGTCTAGTGGTAATCGAAGAACAACGATTAAACTCTTCATTCTACTTAAACATACCGCAAAATGAATAATTAATCAAATAATAATTTCGTATGTTGGCAAGAACATGCATAACAGCTTTTGGTTGGACGACCGTTTGGTCATTTCATTTTATTCAGAAGCAGACGATACCCAGACGGTCGACTCCTGGGGCGAGATGGTACAGAGCTTAAATAATTAAACCGCTTCTATTTACAAATACTGTTTGAGCTAAAAGGATATGTTACTAACTATATTAGCGGTTTCCCCTTCTGGCCAACAATGGACCGCAATCATGTTATATGAGCATCGAGGTAAGACTGCTAATAAAAGTCAACTACAACATACTTATTATAATAACAATACATAGCTTTGCACAGCTGTACTGTTACCATCATCCCAATATCCGCATTGATTTGTTTCCCTCAGAAACTCTCAATCGGTGTTAAGCTGCTTTTGCCGTAAAATAGAAACCGAAACCGTAAAATACAAACCAAACATTTACAAAACTTTGTATTTAACTTTTGTGTCATCTATGTTATTATTTTATTATTATACAGCGGGTATTATGAGTTAAGCCAAATGTTTTTTTATATATTTTGGATCCACATCAACGGTCGAGTCAAACCAACCCTTTCTAACCAAACTAGTCTCTCACTTTTTAAGGTTTCTGGATGAATATTTGTAAATGCTCGAATTTCTATAGCAGCCAATTTGAAACGTAAATTACATGTAGTAACCTACATACATATGAAGTCTGCATTTCTGTTATTTCGGTTATATAAAATTTCAAAAATTTTCATATAGTTCAAATTAGAATAGGTTAATTTATATGACAATCTATGAAAATCAACAAAAACAAATGTTTTTACTACCTAAGTAAAACTTGGGAAATCCATTTAATATTATTTAGTACTTTGAATTACAATAAGGTTGTGCAAAAGCTATACTCGAATTAAAAATCGCCGCTGGTCTGATCTGGTCTCCAAAAATATGTTGCAAAGTTCTGGTCAAATTTGGTGTATACTGCAAGCGTAATCAGAAGATCAGCACCCACATCTGCTTTCGACATTAAAACGAAACGTAACTGCAATTAACAATTTAATTTCCGCTTTAACGGTTGCGTCCTCATGGAACCTTAAATCTCAACCTTCGCCGAATCCCCTTTTGCACACACATACACATACATATGTACATTGCTTTTAAAGACAAGAATGGTGGTTAGAGAAGGGGTTTGGGTAAAGTCTGGGTAGAATGTTAACAATAACAATGCCGCAGCAACAATTGTAATGATGAAATAAAAGTCAAGTGAATACAATGGCTTCGAAAACAACAACAGCCAATGCAAAAGCGGCAAACCAAACATGAAACTCACTCACTCAGAGTGGGGCCAGAGCGGTAGCTGGGAACGGAGAATGGGGAAACGGAAATACGACTACACCTATTATCAGAATGGTCCCTGCCTCTTGGCGCCCTCACTTTTACCGCCAGGCTTTTGGCCCGGGCTGGTTGCTGTTCGTTCTCGTTCACGTTACATGAAAGGGCAACTTTGTAACAACAGCACAGCCGAATACAACAAATTCCGTACACAGTTTTATTATAAAAACCAGAGGCAGAAATCCGTTGATAGACACCTAGCTACCCATCATTGCAAAACATTTGCAGGGGAAAGTAGTTGAAATCTTCGTTGAATCGCTCCCTAAAATTATTAATTACCAGTCAAGAAATAATGGCGTGTTCCTGCCTGTGAAACTTATACTTTCCAAAAACATGTAGTAACCGATTGTAGCAGATTTTAGGACCAACACAGAATTTTGTTTTTGTTGGACCTTAACTCTTTCTGTGCAACTCAATCTGCCCTCCTCCGCAAGGGCCCGCACAGCTTGCATGTGAGCTTAAAGTTGTTGGACCTCGGTTTAGGTTTACACCCAACCCACCTGCCCGCTCCTGCAGAGCACTCCGTTCGTGTTTCCGAGCTGAACTGGTAGCCGAGAGTTGAGAGACTAACAGCCAGCCAAGCGCCCCAGGTGCAAAGTGTAAATGAAGACTGATTGCAGGGCACATGCCGAGGGAAGTGAGGAGGAGGTTAGGAGCAGGAGAGTGGCATAAAAAATTCTGCTCTTTGCTCGCTCTTGTTTGCCGAAAACGGGGGGTAATTGCGGTTAAGTGCTGGTTTATTGGCTTGGCAAAAGGACTTAAAAGATATTTGAATTTGGCAACGCGACAAAAATACACCCTGAGCGATTCTAGAGCCCAAGTATACAATTACACGACTAATGTTAAGGGCAAGTTTTCGGTGTGCCCCAAGTTGGGCTTTCGTTTTTCATTTACGTGTGTCGGAACACGGCGGGATGGCTGAGTTAACTGCTTGTTACCTGATCAGCAAACAGATTTGAAGAGGTCTACGACGGCACAGAGTAGCAGAGGTGAAACCAGTAATCAGGTGTTGAAAGTTCAAGAAATTAAACACAGCTCCGGTCCTTACAGCCTTGCAATATTATTTCATGTCTGCTGAATGTTTGCTTTTATTTTGTGAACATTAATTTCTAAGGACGTTTTCAATTCAGGACAGTGCAGCCCACGCCACCGGGCTACATTAAAAAATTAATTTTTTAATTGAAACACAAACCTCCTGGCAATCCGAGTCGGCTTGGAAAAATCCCTGAAGGGGTGCTTTGGGTGGCGTCGAAAACTCCATATGTACGTACGTACGTATGTGTGCGCTGGTGGGCAGAAGAGGGGCGGCAGCTGCCGACGCTCACTTAAGTTAATACGCAAACCAAATGTCACTCAACATTATCAACAGCAAACGTAATCAGTTAAAACTTTTTCCTGCCTCTTCCCACCACACGCCCGCAAGTCACCGCCGCTGTTGTTATGGGCCTAAACCATTCCACAGACCGACAGACTGAATGACAGACAGTTGTTGTTGCTGCTGCTGTGCAAAAAGTTGGCAACATGTTTGTACTTTATTTCAATTTCGTATGTCCTCTTCTTGACTCTGCTCCGACAAGCGGGCCGACGTTGTGAGTGGCGAAAACAAAGGGCAATAAAATCAAGTTCTATAATAACGAAGCCTAGATGTTCTGTAAAGCGCAGGCCGAAAATTTGAGCATTTTAGGAGAACTAAATGTTCTCTTACCTCGCATCACATCACAACGCCTCTTCAAACCGTTAGGCTCGATCTCCCTGAAGGGTATAAAAAGGATAGTTCCCGCCGATAACTAAGAGAATTAAAGCTAAAATAGTCACGGTGGCCTTTTCCATCAACGTAGGACGTTGAAAAATATTTCTTTACTTATTGGCATTTGGCCTTACACTTCAGTGTATAAAAACTGAAATCTGGACTAAACGTTAAATGTCTAAATTCGGGCTGCATACATGGCACTACCTGATGTTGCCTTCCTATCGTAGGGCCCTGTCGTAAGTGCTCGCGGGTTTTGCATATTTTTGGGCAACTGCTCGCGTCACTTTGTAAAACTGAAAACCAAGGCGGGTGAAGTGAGGATTCAGAGGTGAAGTGGCGTGTGTGGGCCACTTGACAGCCGTTTAAATGCATTAAAAAATTACCTACTCTAACATGAGCAAAAAAAAAGGAAAAACAGTGGCAAACATGTCAGCCGCCCAATTTCACATGTGACAGACGGCGGAATCGGTGGAAACGTCAGGCTCTACGTGGTTGTCACGCTTATAAGCAAGTCGGAAAAGCAAACCGGAGAGGTCAACAGTGAGAAAAATGTTATATTCCTCGTGTACGAGCGAACTATGTGCAGAGTAAAACTCCAGTTCGCTGAGAGAGTCTGTGCTTTCTCCCGCCTCCCTTTTTTAAGAATTTAAGCTAAACATTTTCAAAAGGCTCCAATGAATTCAGCTATAATTAATTATTATAATGAATTATAATGAAATTATAATGAAATAAAAAATTTAATTTAATTAATAAGTGCACGCCGAAGATCTGGGTCTTACTGCGTTTTATAAACTCGGCAAAGTTTTTATTTTGTTACCGATGATGGTTTATATTCATTTTACTAACTAATCTACATAGGAACTTGACAGTACTATTTAAATACTATGGAAAGGTAAAGGAAGCTAACTTCGGCTCCCCGAAGTTAATATACCCTTGCAGATTGCAATTGAACAACAAAATTAAAACCAAAAGTCGGAAATAATAATGAATGGACGCAACTCAAATTTTATGATTTTTCCTATGGCAGCTATTGGATATAGTCATCCGATTTTTATGAAATTAAAAACAACAAGAAAGGAAGCTAACTTCGGTTCGCCGAAGTTTATATACCCTTGCAGATTGCAATTGAACTATAAAATTAAAATCGAAATTCTGAAATAATAATAAGTGGCCAAATCCCAAATTTGATTAAAATATTTTGAGAAATAGCGAAACTATGATTTTTTTGTTATTTCTCTGATTGTTCCTATGGCAGCTAGAGGATATAGTCCTCTAATTTTCATGAAATTCAAACTAGGATTCTCAAATAATATTAAGTGGCCAAATCTCAAATTTGATGAAAATATCTTGAGAAACAGCGAAGTTAGGATTTTTTCTATTATTTCCATGGTTGTTCCTATGGCAGCTATATGATATAGTCGTCCGATTTTCATGAAATTAAAACCGAAATTTTAAAATAATAATTAATGGCCAAATATCAAATTTGGTGGAATTGTATTGAAAACTGACAAAGTTATAATTTTTTTTCGATAATTTTACCGATCGTTCCTATGGCAGCTATATGATATAGTGGTCCGATCCGGCCCGTTCCGACATATGTACGAGTGAGAGTATATAGAAGACTAACTGCAAAGTTTCATTCAGATAGCTTTAAAACTGAGGGACTAGTTTGCGTAGAAACGGACAGACAGACA
>VNJQ01003233.1:0-10819 GCA_008042515.1 Drosophila truncata | reverse complement strand
GTAAATGGTGTAGAGGACGGGGCCCAGTACACTGCCTTGGGGTACTCCTGCTTTGATTTCCATCAGGTCGGATTCTTCGTCTCCACATCGCACGTAGAAACTCCTTTCGTGCAGGTACGACTTGAGAAAAAGGTAGTAAGGAGCAGGGAGTACCTTTTTTAATTTGTACAAAAGGCCTGTGTGCCAGACCCTGTCGAACGCCTGTTTTACATCCAGAAGGACCGCTGAGCAATATTTTTTCCTCTCAAGTGCCTGGAGGATTCTTTCGACTAGCCGATGGCACTGTTCAGGAGTGCCATGGCAGCGTCTGAATCCGAATTGGTGGTCGGGCAGCAATTGTAGCATGTACACAGCTCGTTGCGTGGACGAGGCAGTTGGATGCAGGATGCTCTCCAGCGCATTTCACACAGATGTGCGCTCTGCGGCAGTATTTGGCAGTGTGTCCAAACTGCTGGCATCGGTGGCATTGGATAATGGCTGTGCGCTTGCGGAGGGGTTCAACAATTGAAATTTTTTTTTTGTTTGCGGGTCCCACGCCTACATCCCGCCCAACCGACCGAAGGGCGCAGCCCTGTGACGTACGGTACGAACGCGTGCTAAATAGACGCGAGAGAACGAGGATGGATTAGATACAATTCTACAAGCAATAAAGTTTTTAAAGACTTTCAATGCCTTCTATACTCTAAAAAGACGATTAAACCCTAAAGAGTTCATGTACTTCAAACTCTCGCCTTTAGTGGTTAACTACTAGATACTAGGAGGGCAAAAAGCAAACATTTCTCTTGGACAGATTCAATGCGATTACTATAGATTTCGAATTGAGGGGCGAACTAACGAATAAGGTCTTCGTTACCTTTGAATGAATACAAGCATGCCTCTGGCTTTTTTATCTATACAGGAAATATGTTCGGAGTACGAAAGTTTAGAATTCAGGCGGACCCCCAGATCATTTACCAGAGTTATTCTTTTCAAAGAGCAGTCGTTAAGCGTATAAGTGGCAAACAGGGGTGTGAAAAAGTCATCAGTTTGCATTTAGAGCTGTTGAGATGTAAAGCATTAGCATGACACCATGCTTGGAAGTTGTTAAGATCCGATTGTAAGTCTGATTGGCATGAACTATCCCTGTACTTCAAGCAAAGTTTAACGTCATCAGTGTACATGAGTACTCTGGATTTAGTTAGAACCTGCGGCAAGTCATTGATAAACAGTGTGAAAAGCAGTGGTCCAAGGTCGCTACCCTGTGGGACGCTTGATGTGACTCTGAGCAAAGAGTATATAGAAAGGGCATCAGCTACGCTTGTTGGCGAAGGGAAACAGGGAGAGGGCCAGACAGAATTCCTGTTCTATTTTTAGCTTTCAATTATTACGTACACAATGCATAAGTGTATTTGTATGCATGTGTGCCCTAGCGCTTGAACACATTTTGGGTTTTGGATTTTATATTAGATTTTGATGGAACGTGAGCCCACGACCACAGGCCGACTAAAAGTTGGGTGCACAAAAATCTTGATGGCTCTCGCTCTTTTAAAAACAAAAAAGAAAAAATATGGAAATCTAAACTTTAAGCGGGATTCGAGCCCATGCACCTTAGGCTGCCAGTCTGATTTTTATTAAACTCAGAAAAAAGATCGGCTATTGCCTGATCAGAATTTGCTGTAATATTCCTAAATGAAAGTGAGGAAGGATCGGATACAAAGCATAGATCCAGTAAATCTTGGAATTTTGGGTGGTGGGCCTTTAATCCACCTAAATGAAGGATGTCCTGGCTGTCCTCCGTTCTGACGCCATTCTGGTCCGTCCCAGAAAATTATTTATTTTCAGAACGCCAGAAAAATAAAGGGGCCAAGTTATGTAAAGATTTTAGGGCTAAAAGGGGCAGCAGAGGCGGGCAAAATGGGACTCCTTGTGGCTGGGATGGGGTAAAACAACCCGGGATTTTCCGCTGCGGGAACCCTCCCCTAGAGACGGGACGGACCCGGAATAACTCTAACAGCGAGGCGCCCCAGGACTGACAACGCGTCTTGGAATAATTCTAACGGCCACGGCTCTGGGCCCGCGCCTGAATTGTTTCCAACGGCGGAGCGTCCCTGAAGGATCGGACAGGTGGACAGCTACCACCGTCCGGACCACGCCTGGGTTAATCCCAACAGCGGACCGCTGAGACTGGGCTGGCGGCGTGGAATATTTCCAACACCCACCGCCCACGCCGGCGCCCGGAATTATTCCAGAGGCGATGCGATCCTGTTTCTATCCAGCCGAATCCGCGCCCGGAATAACTCCAACGGCTGCGACTCGAGCAGGAGGGGAGCAGCGGGGTTGCGTGGTAGGACGGGAAGCGGGGGAAATAAAGTGGCGACGGTTCGGTGCTTAATGTTTCTTAATTTTATTTTTTTTCAATATGTCCCCTAACTGTTTCCCTACAGACACACACACATGCAAGTTATCCAACTCAAGATCCCAGCCGCCTTACCCAAGTCGTAAACAATTTTTATATAAACAGTTCCTTGCTGGGAACCGCTTACTCAGCTTTCCCACGGAATCCCAATTCGCTTCCCCACTTCAGTAGAAGTTCTTTACAAAGATTCGATTGCGCCGCGGTCCTCCTAACATAAACTAAGCTGGGTCCAGCTTAAGTAAACACAAGCATCCTGTCAACACACGGCTAGCAAAAAACTGTTTAATATAATTTCATAATTGAGCGGACAATTTCATCGTCAAAGTTTTCGACTCTCTTCAGTCTAACTCTTGTCCAACTCTTAGGGAGTTCCCTGATTATCTTAATCCAAAGATTGCGTATCAGATAACCGGCCCTTTGTCAGGCAGACATACTAGATCGGTCCTAACGCCATAATATTTGTGAACAGTTGTAAAGATGCTAATCACGGGCCAGGATAAATACAAAGTAATACCAGGGCCCTCCACAAAAATAATTTTTATTTGCGGGGACAAGCAGGATAGTTGGTCAAGAGGCATATATTTGTGGTTGGGAAGGGTTAAAATGGGAAAGAAACTGATCCGTGGAGGATCTTCTTATGACCTGCAGCTCGCCAGGATCGGCCCCGTAGCCTGGCACCGACGCCTGTCCGGCCAAAGCCACGCGTGAGTTGACAAAAGATGCAGTCACCGCCATTCGGTGACGCGCACCTCGGCATAGGAGATGGGATCTGTTCGGGGTTAGGATGATTCCGACCCCGTATCCGGGCGTCAGCCATACCTGATGTCAGAGTGGGCGCAAGAAGCGAAGCGAAGTGGTGCGAGAAGCGATGAGCAAAGCGATAAGGCTGCAGAGTGAAAGCTTTGTGAGAAGCGAGCTACATTGTTTTATTTTTCTCGCCCAATATTATCGCATCGCTTCTCACGCCCAATCTGATATCAGCCTAAGCCCTACTAGGATGTTGCCAAGACGTCCCCGACCCTGTATCTGGGCTTCGGATCGCCTGTCCAAACTGTGTGTGTAGAGAGAGAGAGCCATGCGCCACCAATTTGCGCCCGGACGTAATCCCAAAGTGGTCATGGCCCCGGTTCCGCTCCTAAATCAGGAGGAGGCAGTGGCCTCCAGTGGCCGCCGCGTTCGCAGCCCCGAGGCCGGGCGTTGCTCCCGCGGTGACCACCGAGCCTCTGATGGCCGCCACGTTTGCGACCCCGATGCCACCGAGCTAGGTGGTGGGACCTGCAAAAGCGGGGAGAGGGTGGGAATCTTATGAGGTGAAAAAGAGAAGAGTTCGAGAGTTACGAAGAGACTTCGACAATTAGTTATATTTATTAACCAATTCCTGCTCCTAATAAATACAATCTGTTGATGCTTCGCTCACCAGCCAACTCCTAGCCGGTCTTCATGGCGGCCCACCTATCTATGGTGTCGGACCCCATGGGTAGCGCAGTCTGGCAGCATCTCGCCGCGTCGTCCTGGGCGGTGTTCCTACGTGTCGTCCGGCTTCTCGATGGCGCCGAATGATGAGATGCGAGCGCGGGGACTCCGAGTCCCAAAATATGGGACGGGACTGTACCGAGTCCCGGACTTAGCGCGCGGTTGCTCGACTCTCAACTCCAGGAGCTTTTTTTAGTCACGTCCGTCTTGCTTAACTTCTCGATGCAGACTCCCCGATCGTCGGGAAGAGGGGCCGTCGGCATCCATCCTTTGCCGCCATCCTCCGTTGCTCTGGCATTGTCGCTATCCGCTGCCACGAAGCTTGTTTTGCTGTCGTGTATGTGAATAGCGGGCTGCTGAGAGCGTTGTGACATGTATGCGACTGCCTCTGGCTTTGTCGGGTGTGCGCGTGACTTCGTCAGGACCACTCTTTGCAAAACAATACAGCGAAACAAAGTCAAAGTATTTTTAGAACGTTATTTAGAGTAAATGCAAGTTGTCCGGAGCTCAATTCACGGGATTACCACAAGCCCATGTACCATGTATTAACAGATATGAGCTGATGAAGCACACTGTAGCAATAAGACACGAAAAATCGAATCCCTCTTGGAATTAGGAATGATATGGTAAACTCTGTCTCTCAGGTTAGCAGATAATCATGTATACTTAACTAACATACCCACATGTAAAATAGGATAAGGAGAGGGATTCGGAAAAACGCGCCATTCGGTGCGGAACTTTGGAAACGCTAATAAACGTATTTCAAGCAATTAAGAAATTGGCTCGACTTTCACAACATCAGAAGTGGTCTTACTCACGATGCCTGACACTGAGTTGAACCAATTCTCGGTAGCTCAACTAAAGAAATGGTTGGCATTAATTATAGAAATGAATAACGCGCCTGCATGCCATCTCGCCGGAGATGCGTGGAGGCCCTCTATCTGGAACGCCAACCTACGGAGGATCAGCAGTAAGTCAACAGAGACATAGTAACAAGTATGGATGGAGTTGCATCGTTGCTAGGGCAGGAGGAGCCGCAAGTTGGTGACGAGCAGGAGGCTTCGCCCGACTTGCAATCGATGGAATAACTCAACACGGAATAACTCAACACGGAACAGCTCTCGCTGGTGGATGCCGAGAAAGCCACGCTCCAGAAAATCCGAGAGGAAATATTTTCCAGCTTGGTGGTATTTAAGCGGATCCACAGCGAGATTGACGACGCAATCAGAGACAGATCTGTTCGTGTTCGGCAAATTTATGGCGTCTCAGCAGTTAACATCGAAAACCACAACAATGTTAACATTGGCACTAACAGCAACACTGTTAAGGATAACAGCACCAAATTTAACATCTATACGAGCGACACTAGTGTTGCTAAAGAAACCGGGAACAGTAATGAACAACGAGACGCTACAAATGTAAACAAACTTATGGGATCGCCAGCAGTGACCATAACCATGGAGTGACCATGGAGTACTACGATAGCATGGAGGCAAGCTGGGTCGCGTAACTTCGGATCATCAGCAGAGTTTACAACTTGGATGACTGGTGCATGCACATTCTCCAAATTGCCAAGTTAAAAGGAAGTGCTCAGCGTTGGCTGAATGCCAGCGCCACGGGCATTCTGGATTCAGCCGAACATCTTTGCAAGCAGCTGATCATGGCATTTGGAGCCAAAATGTCCAAAGGAGAGTTAAGAAACGCCAATAGGGACCGGAGGAAAAATTTGCTGTTTACTTTGATGACAAGGTCATGTTAACAAACGGAATAAACATCAATGTGGACGAGCTCTTGGAAAATATCATCGAGGGAGTCCCGGCGCCAGCGCTACGCAACCAGGCTCGCATACAGGGCTTCTCGGAGCCGATGCAGAGGGCTTTTTCAGAAGTTCGTTTACCGGAACGCAGAAATGGGGGCAGCGTTATGAAGCACGCTTCGGAGGAAGGGGCAGCCAATAAGGATTTCCGCTGTGCCAACTGCAATGCCAAAGGGTACTTCGCAAAAGAATGTCGCCAAAGAAAGAGCGCGGTTCCTGCTACGATTGTGGAACGTTTAAACACTTTGTGGGACAGTGCCCGGAGCGTAAAAGAGCAAATACTAATAATTATGTAAGATACTTTAAGATTTTCTTTCACGGTAGCTCCAAATCCCCATTAATTACAGAATGGCTCATAGACACTGGGAGTCCAATATCATAGCACCAATGAAACTAATTTAGAAGCAGCTACAGAAAACAATTTTGAGCTTATCAAAAGCCAATTAAAAACATTTGGAAGAATATTGTGATATATTCAAAAAAATAAAGTAAGATGTTATTTCTACATATATGTGGTCACAAACGAGTCTATGAGTCATGATGTAGTTCTTGGAAGAAATTTTATGGAAACTTGCCAATTGAAATAAGATATAGACACCTTGGTCATGATTACGGTTTGCCCTCTGTGACGCCCTATAGCCATAGACTTAAGCCCATCCGTAACCATATCAGTTAAGTAGGAATAAGGAGCAAAAAAACAGAATAAACATGAAGAAGCAGAATCACAAAAGAACATTTGAATTTTAAATACCAGTGTGCGTGCGTCCAGGCGAAAGAGTTACTGGCCATACTGACAAGGGCAAGTGGGCACAGATTAAGGAAAAGGAGGCAGCCACACTGAAGCCCGCACGATCACTATATAAAGCGGAGCACGGCCCTTGGGACAGCACTCAGTATCCGCCGCCGTGCAAGACAGACCTCCCAGGAGAGGACCAGCCAGGACCAGGAAGGATCACCGGTAAGCGACTCAGAAGCCATCGTCAGCAAGGAGCAAGGTAAATCTGCGAAACAATTCTCACTAATTTGTAGACCTATAAAGCCTCTAAACCTTTCTCATATATTGTAGACCTAAAAGGCCTCTAAGCCATTCTAACTAATTTGTGGACCTAAAAGGTCTCTAAACTATTCTCGATATTTGTAGACCCTAAAGGCCTCTAAACTATTCTCACTAATTTATAGACCTTAAAAGCCTCTAAACTATTCTCGATATTTGTAGATCTTAAAGGCCTCTTAACTATTCTCGCTATTTGTAGTCCTTAAAGGCCTCTTAACTCTTCTCACTCGCTATTAGACCTTAAGGGCCAATAAAACTACTCTCGATATTCGTAGACCTTAAGGGCCTCTGAACCCCGTGGTGTTGGCAGACCTTAAAGGCCTCTCACCTTTTCTCCACTAATTAGTATACCTCAACGGCCTCTACCCCTACACTTTAGCTGGCTGCCAGGACCACCCAACGGGGCTTCTCCCCGCAGCCAGGTCAACGGTGGACCCCAACGGTGCCGAGAAAGATACCACCAGCCGATGGCACAGGAGCGCAATCATTTACTGTAACATCTGTTAGAAATAAATAAAACCTTAATTATCGATTACTGTGTAATTTTCGGTGCCTCATCCTCTGAACTGAGTCGGAATCCCTTACAGCAACTTCACCTGATGAAGACGATCCCTGGCCATCCCTGAGTCACCCGAGCACTGACGAATCGTCACACCTCTAAACTCCACAGAAGTAAGCAAATCAGTTAGTGAAACAGTTAGTAATGTTAGTGAAAAAGTAAGTAATGTTAGTAAAAGAGTTAGAGAAACAATTAGACCTGGAGTTAGTAAAGAAATTATTCTTATTATTTCTTTTTATTAATCTGCGAAATGAAGTTAATTGTTAGCGATAAAGACGCTGTTAGATAAATTCTTAATATTGAGTATGTGAAAGAAAAAAAAGCGAATTATATATGCGACACAAACAATGACCTTTCTTTAAACGATCGATTAGAAGAGATAAAAAGATGTAGCTATTTAGATGTGAAAGAACCATTGGTTTAGTGCAAAATTGAATTAAATTTACTAACGACAAAGTTATGTAGCTGTGCCCCTAGACGACTCACTTATTCAGAAAAAAAAAATTAAAGGATTGCTAGATAAATATTTGAAAGAAGTAATTATACAGCCCAGCGAGTCCGAGTTTGCTTCACCCATAGTGTTAGTCGATAAGAAAACCGGTGACATTCGATTATGCATCGACTTTGGGAAGCTCAATAAAGTGCTAATTAAAGACAAATATGCAATACCGCTCGTCGATGATCTCTTAGACAAACTTGTGGATAAGAAAGTGTTTACGAAGTTCTATTTGAAGAATGGTTATTTTCATGTCTTCATTAATAGGGAAACGATTAAGTACACCTCTCTTGTGACACCGTTATGGTGGACATGGAAGATCACGTTTTGTATAAGTATCACAATGAGATCGGGCACATTGGTAGAGACAAAATGTTGGATCTAATTTTGAAAACTTATTGGTTTCCTAACTGCTGAAATAAGTTGCAATGTTCCTATTTATCAGTGTATGTGAACAGGGTTTAAGAATAACAGAATGTAAGCTTAAGAGAGAGAGAGAGAACTGTTAGCATTTGTTATGAAGAGTCGAATCAAGAAAGCGAATGTTGGAATACCCCTATCAACTATTAAAAATAACATTTAATAACATTTAACAATATATATCGGTTTAAGCATTTTTGTAATACTGAACGTATGGTCAGACTGAAGTGCCATCGTTCTCTTTCGTTGCTAACTTGGTCGAGTGTACATGTGGTGTGGTGTTGAGCAGAAAATAAAGAATCAAAATAACTATTAAATACATAATATAAAAGATCTTGTGTTTATAATTTAATAATAATAATTTAATTTATAAACGGTGTTTAATAATATACGTATTCCAATAGGTTATTGGCCCAGTCCATGCCTAATGGAAGTTTAATTAACACGCGTAGTTTTTTTTTATATATATATATATACCCATTGCAAATTCTTGTGAAAAATTTTTTTTTTTCTGCGAAGTCTTTGTACCATTGCAACGTGTTGTGAAATTCCTGGGTGTGTGTGTAAAGGAGATAGAAGAAGTCATGGAGAAATCGAAGCGAAGCATAAAACCGTTTAACGGAGAGAAGTACTCCGTATGGAAGTTTCGAGTTCGTTCATTACGAATTAGATATTCTTAAAGTTGTAGATGAAGAAAAGCCTGATAGTGCAGATGCCGATTGGGTCAAGGCTAATAGAAGTGCAAAGAGTGTGCTTATTGAGCACTTAAGTGACTCGTTCTTAAATTTCGCATCTAGTGACGTCACAGCTCATGAAATTCTTAAGAATCAAGATGCTGTATTCGATCGAAAAAGTCTAGCTTTACAATTGTCAGCGCGAAAACGACTACTGACACTAAAACATTCGGGCGAGATGCCAATATTACATTTTTTCATTGTGTTTGACGAACTAATTCGTTCTCTCACTTCTTAGCGAACGCTCGGGTTTTTGTTTTGCGCTCCGAATTTTTGTTTATTTTGATTTTAAACCACCGGGGTTTCCTCTATATTCCTTAACTATCATCAGTAAATATATATACCGTTTTGCTACCGCGCGTGCATGCACTTTTCTGTGTAACTTAGTGTTTTTATAAACATTTTTAGTTGTGCTAAGACGGTGATCTTATCTTTCTTTTTTTTCTTCTTATCCCGTTTTTCTTTTTCCCCGCTGCAGCTAAGCGGTTCATAGCTCTCTCGCTTTTGTGATTTCTTGCGCTCACAAACTAACCCTCTCGCTCTCTGGTTCTTTTTTTCGGAACTGATTGTGTCAACAGTGGTTCACGGGTTTGTGAAAATGTCCTCAATTATTGTCTGTGGAATTAAAAACTGCCAAAAAAATATTTTGGCCGACCTGTCAAGTCTCCATTGCTAGCTTTCCGATACGGTAGTGCACGCAAAGTGCATTGAGGTGACAGGTCGCATAGCTGACGCTGTGTCCAGCAAAAAGGGCCTGCGTTTATTGTTGCGAGAACTGTCGACCGGTTGAGAAGGAAATATTATCCTTCATGCGTCAGACCAGAAGTGGATTTAACGAGATTATGGTCAATTTTCGCAAAGCGAATGACCTGTTTTCCACCCTAGACGCTCAATTTAATAGTATGAAGCTATTAAATGAGTCGCTGAAACGCAAAAAGTCTGCTGCTGGTCGACTGCAACTGTGTGAGCCACAGCAACCTAGTTCCTGCCATATTCCCGCCCCACAGCTCCTGGTCCCAGCACCAAATCCAATGGTTCTGAGATCAGGAACGAAAAAAGATTCGGTATCCGAATCGTACGCAGGGGTAGCGGCAGCCGCTCAGCCAGCAAGTTCCGATGTGTCCGTTGCGGAGCCCAAATCATTGGCTCCGCAAAATCTTGTAATAAAACCGACCCAGGGTCCAACAATGCCCGGAACTCCGGCCGATGTTGGTAACATTACGTTACGTAAGACCCTTACAGCAGTTCCACCATCGAAAACAATATTTGTTTCGAGGCTTGCCCCTGATCTCACATCGGAAGATGTACTAGCCTCTATACAAGGCAAAACTCAAGCCGGAAATATTAAAGTGGAAAAATTCAAATTTTCGTATGCCAGAGACATTTCACTCTTTAAGATAAATGTCTCAGTCCAGACCCAGGCCGTCACAAACCGCAGTGCCCACCGCCGTACCTTCTGTCCCAAAAAACTAACCACTTCCTTACTACTTTCCTATCAGAATACTAGGGGCTTACGCAGTAAGCTCTCTAAACTGTATTCTGATAGTTTTTCCTTTACATCCCAGGTAATTGTGTTTACGGAAACCTGGTTGAAACCGGAGATTTTTTGCTCCGAAATTCTTCAGAGTAAGTACACAATTTTCAGATGGACCGTCTTTCTCAGCGTGGTGGCGGAGTTTTAATTGCCGTTGACTCCGGCCTTATACCTGAACAGGTTGTATCTGATGATTTTTTGGACATTGAATTCATTTGCACATCCTTCACAGGTACCACTGTTTATGTAACCTGCTCTTACATTCCTCCATCTTCAGAAGAGCCAACCTATTGGAAACACCTTTCGGCAATTCAGGCAGTTTCCAGAAGGCTTTCTGA
>VNJQ01003228.1:0-10029 GCA_008042515.1 Drosophila truncata | reverse complement strand
AAATGTCGAACAAGCCAGCAATAAAATCATGTTGTGTTGAAGATTGAAGTGTGTTAGAGGAGTTATTTAGAGACCAAATAGCCTCAGGGATATTAAAATCACCCAGGACTACTAAGTGGTAACTGTCAGAAAATCTGTTTGAAACCATCCGAATGGCGGAAAGGTGGTTCCAAAAAATAGGAAGTTCCGACAATGGAGGAATGTAGGAACATGTAATAAAAATAGAGCTACCATTGAATAATAGCTTTACACAAAGGAATTCAACATCACTGTATTCCTCGAAAGTTAATAATTCAGACGTGAGACTGGAGTTAACCACTATGAGGACCCCACCCCCGCGCCTGACAGGCCGATCTAGCCGATAAATCGTAAACGCAGCTGGAAAAACTTCGGAGCTTAGAATCTCCGGCTTTAACTAGGTTTCTGTGAACACAATAACATGGGAGGCGAATGCAAAACTATCAGAATACAATTTCGGCAGCTTACTACGTAAGCCTCTTGCATTCTGATAGGAGATTGACAGAGAGGTTATTAGTTTTTTTGGACAGGGTGGGACAGACTGAGTATCTGTCGTGCCATTATCGGCCGGTAGTCCGGCCCTTATACCCTGGGAGGTTAAATAGACGGGGCTATGGGGGATCAAAATTTGTGATCCCCTAGGGGATGAAGCGGATATTACCGGGGGAACGGTCAGTCTCACGGCACATTCGGATACCGAATCTTTTCTAACACTCGATCTCAGAATTCTGGGAGTTAATTCTGAGGTCGAGGGCTGTGCCGAGGGAGGCTGTTGCTGAGAGCCCGCCGCGGGTTGCAGGGATCCGTCAACCTGCTGCACACCAGTTGCGGTTTTTTTGCGCCTTGGAGGACTCATTTAATAGGGTGAGGCTATTAAATTGCTTATCAAGCGCTAAGAACATGTTATGAGTTTTATGAAAACTCGATAACACCTCCTTAAAACCGCCCTTGGTCTGCCGCATGAAAGACAACTATTCCCTTTCAACGTCGCGACAGGCTTCGGAACAGTAACGTAAGCCGATATTTTTCCTCAGATCATAAACCGTCCAGCCGGCAACACCAATGCACTTTGCATGCAAAATGTTGTCACACAACCAGCAGCCGATGGTGAGATCGCTGGAAGAAATTACCTTTTTACAGGTTTTTGGCAAAGCAGACGGTATCAGAAGACATTATAAAGACTTACCACTGTGCTTGTTACGGTAATAAGAGGGAGAGACAGATAAGATAAAAGTGCAGCTGCACAGAGAGAGTTAGAGAGTGGGAGAGCGTGAGAGCAGGAGAGCGTGGGAGTAAGCAAGCTTAGGAACGTTTAGCTGTCGCGACGGCACAACAACGGCTAAACGGGAGAGGCACAAAGAGTAAATGTGCAAAAATGCAAGAAAAACAATCACTGCAGCACAATTAAATTGTGAAAATAAGAGATTAAATGCACAAATAAATATAATGCACAAATATTAGGGAACAAATTTACACCGCTTTATTTCGAAGAGCGTGTAGAAGCAGATCTGGGAACATTTGTTCTCATTAGGGGGAGGGTGGTCCATAGAAGGCCAGGAGCCTTGATTTTTTGGGCTCAGTCCTTAAGGTCGTGGTGGGTACACCCGACGCGGATAATCTTAGTAGAATTAATACCAATCAGGCATCGCTTACCGAGGCTAACAATAGGCAGGTTACACAAAAACACATTAATTTGCTCAGAGACACAATAAATAGGATCCTCAAGAAGAAAAGGGACGGGCTTGTTGACTCAGGTCATTTGTTCGAAACACTCCTCTCCAGAAATATAATGCTAATATCCTAAATCCAAAATTGTATGCTCACTATTACACGCACTAAAAACAATACTATAAAGCCTACTATTTTCAACCATAAGACTATCTTTGACGAGAAGCTCTCTGAGGTCCCCATAGTTAGTCTTATTGATGTTTCTAAGATTAAGATTTTGCAATCTAACGCCGTTGTCCATATTGTAGTACAGTGCCCTACGGTTAAGTTTATTTGTAAGAAAATCCTGCTCTTCCCGGTCGCGCACTTCCACACCATACTGCAGCTGGAGGACAACACAGTAGCGGAATATGATGATGGAATATTGCGGTCTCCAATTGCGCCTCCACCAACTGGGCCACCTTCTATAAGAGGGCCACCCACGAGACCTGCGCCCGTCAATTGCACGCAGGCGGACGCAGGCAACCTGGAACCCCTCATAGTCGTGGATGACGGGATAATAATCGTCAACGAAGAGCGGACGTGGGTTACTATTAACAACGGGCCCACTACTACCAACAAAGGGGCCTATTTAATCACCTTCGAGAGTAAAGCTATCATAAACGACTCTGTCTACCTATACCTCAACAACTCGGTTAATAAGAGTTCGGCGATAGCGGCATCACCCCTGCTGAATATCACGGGGCACGGCAATATGCTAAGCCTGTCGCTACTGCAGCGGATGAACGAACACAACTTGCGCCTCATGCAGGAGCTCAGAGACGACGTGTCGGCCGGGGGATCTCCGAAGATTTGGTTCGCCGTGGGAGTCGCGGTTAGCCTTACATTGTGCGGCTTGATCCTATTGCAACAACGCTGGAGTAGGAAAAGAACATCTGTCAAGTTGCAGAAGACCATCGACGAATTGGTAAACAAACAAACTTGGCAAACGACAAACTTAAGGGGGGAGTAGTTAACAACAAATAGCTCCCAGCATAAGCTAGGCAGATCAATTTTATATTTTATTATTCCATTTTTTAAATATTATATATTTTACATATTACCCACGTATGACCACCCTAATGTTGTACCACCCTTGTGTCTGGGTGTCTGGGAGCTGAGCCAGCAAATTGCACCGCTATGGGCCGTGCCTTTGTGCCATTGGTGGCCAGCAATCGTATGACTTTTGCGATTTTGTGCATGGTCAGCATAGATTTCACGAGCATCCGGTCATACGTTTTACTTTTTGTCAACTCAGTTTTAGTTCACTTTATGTTCTGAAAGAATAAACAGCCAACGCTCGAGAAAAGAAACTTCGGCCATAGCAGTAAAAGATTTTATCATTTGATACCCAGACTGAGTCTCAAGGCCAGCGGGAAAAGAGGGCAGTTACCCTCTCAACGTATTTCATCACTTGAAGCTACGGCCAACCGGCCACCCTTTGATATCCACAGCGGCTAGGGCTACTAGCTGCAGCTACCTTCAGCCGACACCCCGCCACGGACATCCAGCCAGCCGACTCCACCCCTGCCACAGAGACATATCCCGCCGGCACAGCAACGACATAATTTGCATTATTATCTGTTCATTGCCATTTATTTATTAACAAAAACCATAGGTTATAGGCCCAGACACAATTACAATGAATGAAGTAATGCTTTGATTGTTACAATAATAAGTATAATAATAAGTATAAAAGTGAACTAGTGACATGTGTGCGTGTGCATAAGAATATGCAATTCTACATATGTACATATATGTACATGCGGAACAATTACTGAACAATAAAAAGATTAAGGATTGAATTGTTTTTGTTTAATTTTTCATAGCACTGAGACAAATTCGCGGAAAAACATTTTTTTATTTTTTCCACAGAAGAAGCACACATACATTTAACCAATTCGCCGAGATCTTTCTAGAGACGCTTCGACAAATTTGCCGCAAATCTCCACGTGGCGGCGGGACGGTGTTACCAGACAGTACCACCGCTGAAAGACATTGTTGCTGGACAGTGTTGAAAAACATTATTGCTGTTTGAAGTTACTGGGTGGTGTGACTGTAAAAAGTTGCTGGAAATTGTTGCTGTGAATAGGTGCTGGAAATTGTTGCTGTGAAAAGTTGCTAGAAATTGTTGCTGTGAAAGGTTGCAGGAAATTGTTGCTGAGGAGGGTTGCCAGGTAGTTGTTGCTTTGCTGCTGTGTTAGAGTGAGAGCGCTGTTAGAAGAGAATGATCTTTTGAAGGTTATAGAGGAAACGCATGAAGAAGTAACTGATGAGATAAAAAAGGCAGAACGAAATGCAAAAAGTTTAATAATTGAATACTTAAGTGATGCGTTCTTATCTTTCGCACTGATAAGCAGATTTTTGCAAATTAAGAAGGCAGGCTCAGATGGCAACAGCAGCAACGACCCAACCAGAGCGTAGTTTTGCCTTCATGTTGAGAAATGCAACTTCCAATTCAAATACAAACGAGGCTGAAGCATCAGAGCACCTAATAAGTGATACAGCATTGTTCACGGAATATGACCATTTGCAATCAAATGCGCCCATTGAGATATCCAAACGCGGAGAGTTTATCTATGCTATAGCCCAAGGAGTTGTCAATATTACCAGCTGCGGAAACCAAATAACCTTGCTAACCTACTATCGGTAAAGAAGATGCAAGATGCAGGCATGTAACTATTATAACATTTCAATTGAACAGTAAAGAATTTACGTCTAAAATTTCAAATAGTACTGAGTATCGATTATGGCATTAAAGATTAGGTTACATAAGTTTAGAAAAAATTGTAGAAATAAAACGAAATAGTCTTTTTCAAGATAATAATATTTTAAGCAATATTGATTTAAACCATGAATTATCAGGTATCATTATACGGTTCCTCATACTCCAGAATTGAATGGTGTATCAGAACGGATGATCCGAACAATCACCGAAAAGGCTTGATCTACTAGGTGGGGTGAAAAGTAACCTCCTTGGAAATGAAAAAAATTTTATAAATTTTTTTTTTTTATTTTATTCAATATAGTCCCCTTTTAGACCGATACACTTGTTCCAGCGATCCTCCAGTTTTTTCATCCCTTCAGAAAAATATTTTTCCGGAAGGTCTTCAAAATACTCGTCCGCAGCGTCTATGACCTCCTCTCGTGATCTAAATTTTTTGTTTACGAGCCATCTTTTCAAATTTGGGAACAGATAATAGTCCGAGGGAGCCAAATCCGGTGAATAAGGTGGGTGGGGAATCAATTGGAGTCCCAAATCGTTGATTTTGGCCATGGTTGCGACGCTCTTGTGTGCTGGCGCATTGTCTTGCAAAAACAAAACTTTTTTACGCTGCATCTGGCGCCGTTTCGCTTTGATTTCGGCCTTCAAGCGCTCCAATAATACGCAGTAATACTCGCTAATAATTGTCTTGCGCTTGTCTAGGTAGCCCACAAATAATATTCCATGGCAATCCCAGAACACCGATGCCATGACCTTTCCTACCCATTAAGATTCCCTTGGCCGTTTCGGAGCACTTGTATCGGCTTCAGTCCACTGCCGGGCACTCAATCTGCTTTCTGGCGTGTAATAATGGATGAAGGTTTCATCCATAGTTACTAATCGACGCCAAAAGTCCGTTCGATCTTGCATCATCAGGTCCAAACACTGTCTCGAAGTGTTGACGCGTTCTCTTTTTTGGTCCTCAGTGAGAATGCGCGGCACCCATCGGCAGGACAGCTTTTTAAGATGCAGAATGTTGCCCAAAATGTTGCGTGTACGCTCACTACTAATCCTTGTGGCATCAGCTAGCTCACGCACCTTCACTTTCCGACCAGCCAACACCATTTCTTGGATTTTTTTGACGTTTTCGTCTGTCACTGCATCGGAGGGTCTGCCACTGCGGGCTTCGTCGGCAACGGAGTTTCGACCAGCTTGAAATTCTCGGAACCAATATTTTACTGTGTAATCCGATGGAGCATTGGTCGAATAATATTTGTCCAACTTTTCCTTTGTCTCCTTTGCCGTTTTGCCTCTCAAAAAATAATGCTTAATAAGCGAACGAAAATCATTTTTTTTCATTTGCAACATGACGCCAAGCTCGTTCACAAAAAGCAACGGTAAAAATAAAAGCGAGGGGTGCATCATGCTGAAATTTACCAGGGATTCCTAAATATAATTGGACTTTAGGGCACCATAATTTTTTTTATCGATATCAGTGCATTTTGGCGGTCAAGGAGGTTACTTTTCACCCCACCTAGTATGATCAATTGTGCTAAACTCAATAAACACTTTTGGGGTGAGGCTGTTTTAACAGCAACTTATTTAATTAACAGATCCCCAAGTAGAGCATTGCAAATGATGAAAAGATGTGGCATAACAAAAAGCCAAAGTTAAAATATCTGAAGATATTTGGTTCAACGGTATATGCGTTGAATAAAGTACGAAAAAGAAAGAAAAGTCAATCAAAGCTATACTTGTTGGATATGAGGAATCGAGAAAATTTATGACAGCAAGAGATGTTGTGGTGGATGAAATAAACATGCTAAAATCAAGAGTTTTACATGGAGAAGATTCTGATGTTCAAAGTAATGAACATTATAATGAATCTTTAACTAAAAAAAATTAAGAGTTGGATTTTCCTTTGATCGAAAATAATGAATCTGTTGATTCTGACTTAAATGAACGACTCAATGAAAATTCCACTGATCTTGAGAATGCCGATCCAGTCGTTGAAACTGGTGATAAATCTAAAGAAAATAATAAAGAAGAAATCAGACGTAGTGAAAGAATTAAAAGTAAACCCAAATTATCATATCGCTTTTAGAAAGATGTCTTATGAATACTCATATATGCTTAAATGATATTCTTAATACCTTTGATGAGATTAAGTTTCGTGAGGAATGCTATACAAGATGAACTTAATTCTCATTTTCAAAATAATACTTGGACCTTAGTGCATAAGCCAGATAATAAAAATATAGTTGATTACAAATGGGTATTTAGTAGTAAACAAGATGAATTTGGGAACTTAGTAAAGTACAAACCAAGACTTGTAGCGCGGGGCTTCACTCAGGAATATATGACTGATTACGATGAAACATTTGCACGAATATTCAGTTTTAGATTTTAGTTGGTAATTTCAAATAAACACGATTTAATGGTTCATCATATGGATGTAAAAACTGCATTTTTAAACCGAACTCTAAAGGATGAAATCTACCTGAACGTTCCAAAAGAATCATTCTTATAAAAATAAAGTATGTAAACTTAATTAAGCTATATATATATAGCCTTAAGCAAGCTGCTAGATGTTGGTTCGAAGCTTTTGAAAGTGTGTTGAAGGATGTTGGATTTCAAAACATTGACATTCTGGATAAGGGAAATATTTTAAGAAATACATATATCTTGTTATATTTGGATTATATAGTAATTGAAACAAACAAATCTGATAGAATGTCAAAATTTAAATCTTACCTTCATGATAAGTTTCACATGACTGGTTTACGGGAAATAAGACACTTTATTGGCATAAAAATTGATACAACTGATGGAAAGGTTTGTTTTAGTCAGTCATCATATATTAAAAATGTACTGAGAAAATTTAATTGTAATTGTAATTCAGTTAGTACTCCCCACCCAAGCAAGTTGGACTATACGGCTCTGCAATTAGAGGAATTATGTGATGCACCGTGTAGAAATTTAATTGGTTGTTTGATGTACATAATGTTATGTACACGACTTAAGTACTTCAATAAGTATTCTAAGCAGATATACAAACAACAACAATAAGGAACTATGGCAATGCCTTAAGAGTTCTTAGATATCTGAAAGGAACTATTAATCTCAAGCTTAGATTCAAGAAATAAACTAATTTTAAAATATTCTTACAGGATATGTAGATTCCGATTGGGCTGGAAATAAAACTGACAGATGAAGTACCACTGGGTATCTATTTAAGTTTGAAAGTTGTTTGATTTCATGGAGTACCATGAAGCAAACGTCGGTTGCTGCTTCATCCACTGAAGCTAAATGGCCTTGTTTGAAAAGAAGGCTTATTATTCCTACTTGCCATAAGAGAACGAAGCACATAGATATTGTTCGTGCAAATAACGAAAGCCGGCAAGGCGAATTACATTTCGAGGTTAAAGGGGATTGCCAAATTAAATAGACCTTCTGGACGCATTGATATTCCAATTGCAAGTGTTCACTCCAAATTTATTCAGGCTCTTCTAGAGCTATTAGTTGAGTTTTAGATACAATAGTGGTTTTCCGCGAGAGAGACAGAGAGCGGAAGCTCTTTCTTCATACGAGAGCGCAGCTTGAGTTTCAAGAGATCATAGGTACTAATTTAGATTGATAAAAAAATGTAATAGACAAAACATCGGCCGCGTTGACAGCATCAGCATATGCTTCAATTAATAGGAATAGGTGCAAGGCGGTGAATAGATCGTTTTTATTGGCCCGATTTTGTTTTGACTACAGCCACTCGAACCTTTCCATCATGTCCTGGAACGACATCTACGACTACGCCCATTATCCATAGTTGAGGGGGAACGTTGTCTTCGTGGATTGCCACCACCGTTCCGATCTGAAGATTGTTCACGCCTTTGGTCCATTTCTCTCGCTGCTGTAGGCTTAGAAGATAGTCCCTCGACCAATCGCTCCAAAATCGCTGTATGATTGCTGAGACTAATTACCATCTCTGCAAGTACGTGAGGTTGCCGTCTGCCTTTGGCTGCATGGATGTGCGCGGCAGCGTTGCTAGCGTTGTGCCTACTAGCAGATGCGCTGGCGTGACAACATCTTCCTCGTTGGGACTGCCACTGTCCACGATGAGCGGCCTTGAATTCAGGACTGCCTCTACCTCCACTATGACGGTATGGAGCTCGTCCTCCTTCAGAGTAGCGTTGCCCATAGCCTTGAGAAGAATATGCTTGGCCGACTTTACGGCCGCTTCCCAAAGGCCGCCTATATGTGGCGCTCTGGGGGGGAAGAATTCGATGGTAAATCGGTGGGCCGCAGCATACGCCATGATGGCAGGTTCTAAGAGCTGCTTCAGGATTCGCGCAGCTCCCACAAAATTGGTGGCGTTGTCGCAATAAAGCTTGACAACAGGACCACAAACCTGGATAAGCATAAAATAAATGTATTAGACGTCAAATCTTTCACGATCTCCAAATGAACAGCCTTTGATGCAAAACAGACAAACACTGCTATGTACTGGCTGCTTTCCACGAATTCCAAGTGAGACTTTAACAGGCCCAAAGAGATCGACTCCGCTTATATCAAAGCGTCTATTTCCCTGCAATCGATCCTTTGGTAAATTACCCATTATTTGTGATAGAAATTTCGGTTTATAGTGAAAACAATGCACGCACTGGCATGCCTCAAATAATAGGGTCACAAATTTGCAATTTTTTGGTATTAACAAAGGGAATTTCGCGTTGTGAGCAGAGGGGGCATGTAAAAGACGGCCACCTATGCGCAATAAGGAATATGAAGAAGCATCATAGTTTTCAACAGATAAAAAAGGGTTTAACTTTTGGATTCCAGCACGCATATTAGCTGATTTCTGCAGTCTTACATCTTCTTCCGCAAAGTCTGTTTTTTGAACGGCTTCAACTACTTTCAGAAATGCCGTTCCGAGCTCATGAGCTGACGGACAAGGGGAATTCCACGTTATCTTCTTCCTTTGGTTAATAAATCGATACATATAAGCCACAATGCGAATTACTTTCAGATAGGACGATGACCTTTCTACGACATTTAAAATTGGGCTTAGCTCAACATCGGCCGCAAAGAGAGCAACGCGTGAATTTTTGGTTTCAATTGCTGCGTCGGTTTCGGATAGCTGAAGAATTTCTTGGCCAGTGCTCGTCTTCCTTTTGTAAAAAACTGGGACCGTTGTACCAAAATGCGGCATTTTACTCATTAACAGAGCATCCTCGCGAAACTAAATATGCATGGTGAATATCTGCAACTCGATTAGAGACAAATATAGCAAGCTGAGATGGATGAGTTTGTATCCAGTGAAGAACCACTTCCGAATCGGACCAAAGGACAACACTCTCGACCGGAAAGTTAATGATGCTGCGAAATTCTTTCCAAAGCTTTGCCAAAAAGTGCGCTGCACATAGCTCTAGTCTTGGCACCGTCTTTGTTTTTAAAGGAGCCACCCTAGATTTTGCTGTTAGCAACTGTACAGACACACCACTTGGATCCACCACTCTAACATACAGGCAACACCCATAGGCTCGTGTAGATGCATCAGCAAACCCATGAATTTGACACACTGCTTGGTTGCTTGTTCCCACGAATCT